>JAGKTI010021206.1:0-15871 GCA_018397915.1 Birgus latro | reverse complement strand
AGAGAGAGAGAGAGAGAGAGAGAGAGAGAGAGAGAGAGAGAGAGAGAATATGTGCAAATTGGCCAGGGAGGAAGGTAGAGTTTTGGAGGATTGGAAGACAGGTATAATTACACCCCTGTACAAAGGAAAAGAGGAAAAAGAAGTGTGTGGTAATCACAGGGGCATTTGACTTCTTAGTGTAACAGGAAAAGTGTATGGTAGGATACTTATGGACAGAGTTAGGGAAATAACAGTGCAATTAGTTGGTGAAAAACAGGGAAGTTTTAGGAAGGGAACAGGTTGTGTAATCAGATATTCATTCTTAGATCTATAGTGGAAAACCTTCTAGAGAAGGGAATGAAGTTGAATGCAGACTTCATGGATTTGGAGAATGCATATGAAAGTATGGATACACATGGAATGTGGAAAATATTAAGGATATATAGAGTAAATAGGGAAAATATTAAGGATATATGGAGTAAATAGGAAGTTGCTGAATGCCGTGAAGAGTATGTATGAGGGGGTTAAGGCAGTAGTATGTATGGATTGTGAATCAAGTCAATTTTTCTATTTGAATATTGGACTAAAACAGGGGTGTGTCATGTCTCCATGGCTGTTCAATCTGCATATGGATGGTGCTATAAAAGAGATACAATGTAGGGCAATGGATGTTGGAACGGCCCTAATGAGAGAGGGCCATGTTTGGAAACTCCCTGTACTACTGTTTGCAGATGATACTGTATTGTGAAGTGAAGACAAAGGGGAACTGAAAGGCTTCGTGAATGAGTCTGGAAGTGTGTGTAAGAAATGGAACCTAAAGGTGAATGTAGGGAAAAGTAAAGTTATGGTCTTCAAGAGAAATGAAGTCACTGGATGTACAGTAACGTTTTTGTTTTCGTTTTTCGTTTTAGTTCTTGAAGGCCCCAATGTGCTTGCATGCATCGGCCTGGGTCACCTAATGGCAGCTCTCCATGCTGCTTGATCTATGGCAACCTCCCTGATCAGTCCCTTAACCCTGAAGTCACACTTAATGACCTCGTCCCACATTTTTCTCGGTCTACCCCTTGCAACCCCACCCTCAATACAGTAATCTCTCTACTATCCGGACGTGCACTATCCGGACATTGTAGGCTGTCCGACCCCCAAAATGCCCAAAAAATTCGAAAAAATCCGAAAAAATCCAATATTTTTGGACCATGTCAATTTGAATTTCCCGCGCACACCGACCAACTGTGTTTTCACGCCTCCTGCCTCTCTCACGGTCTCATTTCCCACTCAGCTGCCGGCTCGTCAACTCACCCTCAAAATGGCTCCTGAAGTGCTTGGTTTTGTGGTGATTCCCTACCTCCTGCAGGGCTTGCTGCTGCTCTGCACCTTCTTTATCTTGTGTGTGATGATGGCCCCGCCGCTTGAGAAGAGGAAGAAAGTGGTGTTGACTCTGGAGAAGAAATGGGAGACATTGGAGAAGGTGGACGCCGGGTGGCCGACATCACGGATCCTCCGTGAATTCAACCTCCCTCGCTCCACTTTGTTTGATATCAAATACAGCAGTACACGGGTGATTTCGCTTCGAAAACCAGACGGAACGTAGAGAGGAAGATGATGTTTACTTCTAAGTATGCAGACATTGACCGTTCCACGCTCATCTGGTATCGACAACAACGTGCTGCTGGTGTGTTGGTACGTGGAACGGAGCTGAAAGCTGCTGCTGAGAAGTTCGCCAGGCTACAGGACACCCCAGACTTCAAGGCATCTGAAGGTTGGCTCTTCGCATTCAAGGTACCGCATGGACTTACAAACCATAGTGCTCATGGCGAACCTCTGGACGCTAACGACGAAGGAATAGAAGAGTTTCGGCAGAAGGTGAAGGGCTTGATTGACAGGGAGGGCCTCACTCTCGGTCAAGTCTACAACGCTGACGAAACTGGCCTATTTTATCATTCAATTCCCACAAACACTCGCTGAGGAGACAGAGAAGCATGTACCTGGCCCCAAGCTCTCCAAGCAACGGGTGTCTGCTTTGTGCTGTGCAAATGCTAACGGCATGCACCGGCTCAAGCCAGTTATTGTAGGCCGTGCAAAGCAGCCTCAGTGCCTTCGTGGGTTAATGGATGTCCTTCCTGTCGTGTGGTATCATTCTCTGAAGGCTTGGTTCACAACCAAGATCTTCAGAGATTGGTTTCACCAACACTTTGTCAAGGAGGTCATTCATTATCAGACGGAGACACTGAAAATCCCACAAGACCAGGTAAAGGCCCTCCTGATTCTAGACAATGCACCTGCACATCCGTCTGAGAAGGAGTTGGTGGCTGAAAATGGCCACATTAGGTGTCTGTTTTTGCCACCTAATACGACTGCTCTCGTCCAACCAATGGACCAGGGAGTAATTATGGCAGCGAAGAGGCTCTACCGATGGAGGTTTTTGGACGAGGTGATGGTTGTCTACGAGGACGAAGACGATTGCAGGGAAGGACGAGACATGCGAGGAAAAAAAACTGTCGAAAATCTTCGCCGATACAACCTCAAGTCTGCCATCTACAACTGGGCCAGTGCATGGAAGGAAGACTCTGTCAAGACTCTAGAAAATGGTTGGTCTCGGCTGCTTCGTGGAAGTGACGTGGTGCACGATTTTCTAGGTTTTGACATGGATGACTTCCATGCAAGGCTTCATGCGGGTGGAGACAATGTGGATGTCGACGAAGTGCGTGAGTGGTTAGGTGACGACGAGCGCGATCCTGGGTATCAGATCATGTCTGGTATCGAGATCGCATCTACTAATGCCGGTCCGAGTACCCAGCAGGAAGATTCCGACGAGGACAGCGATGATGATGCGGACTCCTCACGGCTTGCCACTACTCCAACCATCCCCAAGCTGAGTGCACTCCGGGAACATGTGGAGTTCGTCCTTGACTAACTAGGACACCCGGAGTGCGACAGGGAGATGGGGCCCTTGGGACTTGTGGATGAAGTGCGAGCTTTCAGGCAGCGCTTCATTAATCGTCAGAATCGTCGTTGCTTGCATCAATCAACCATTGACAGTTTTTTCAGGCCAGTCAACCCTGCCGTCATCAACCCTCGCTTCACACCATTACCTCACCAAGACAGGCCTTCTAGCTCCGAGCCACAGCCCAGCACGTCAGACACGGCAGAGTCACCACTGGATGTGAGTTTGCGGCTGTCTTCTGAGTCCTCTGCAGTGGATAGCTTTTCACCACATCCCACCAAGGAGCCCCTACGCCGCCTCCGTCAGCTCATCTTGGACTCTGAGAGCGACTAAATTCTCCAGGACTCGTCACTAGACCACACGGGAATTTACAGTTATGTACAGTGCAGTGAAGTGATGTGATTGTGAAAGGAAAGGTTGTGGGAAGTGCTAGCGAGTGTAAAGTGCAGCGGAAGTGCCAAGGATTCTATGAAGTCCTGCAGGTGTCTCAGGTGAACCTTCTTACTGACAGAGTCTGAGATGACCGAGTGGGTTATACATCAGGACGGCGGCATCATTCTCGTAAGTACCCTAACTTCATCAAAATTCCTTGTTTTGTTCTTCCCATATCATTAATCTAATGCATAGACTGTATGAAAGATGATTTCCATAATGATTTTCATGTCTAACCTGTTTTCAGCATGCTGTAAAGTGGTCAAAAAAATTCCCATAAATGTAATCATAATTTCCTGCTTTCAATTTATTTTTTCATGCATGGTTTTGAAGTGCACCAGCTGTGAAAAAGGTGAATGCCATTGATTTGTGTGAAAGATGATTTCCATAATGATTTTCATGTCTAACCTGTTTTCAGCATGCTGTAAAGTGGTAAAAAATTCCCATAAATGTAAATCACAATTTCCTGCTTTTAATTTTATTTTTTCAAGCATGGTTACTACTAGTATTAAAGGGCACCAGCTTTGAAAAAGGTGAATGCCATTGATTTTCATGTCCGGTACCTAAACAAAGCTGCCAACTCAGTGAACAGCTGTGCCTAACTTACTTCAAATTCATCCTTTTGGGGTTAAATTTAAATGAATTCATGCTTTGTTTTCATTACTTTAGTGCACTAGCTGTGAAAAAGGTGAATGCCAGTGAATTTCACGTCCGGTCCCAACCTAACCTAACCCAACCTAACCATTTTTCTGGTAACAATTTACATAATTTACTGTACAGTAATCCCTCCACTATTCGACGTAATAGAGCCAAAGGCATGTCCGGACATTGGTCTTGTCCGAATATTGGCCCTGAAGCTCCAGCACCGGTCATTCATGACCCTAACCTAAACTAACCTAAATCAGAAAACTACCTTCCAACCTCCCTACCGGACATGTATAGCACTTATTTAGGTCCCTTTTCACATAAATAATGCACACAAAGCATGAATTAATTGAATTTTAACCAAAAAATGATGATTTAGAGGTGAGTAAGGCATAGGTGCTCCGAACTTGCCACCATAGTATAAGTAAATATCGGACATGGAAATCATCTTTTCTTACATTTTATGCACTAAATTATTCGATACAAAGCATCAGATACAGTAAATGATGTAAATTGTTACCAGAAAAATGGTTAGGTTACGTTAGGTTAGGTTAAGTTGGGTTAGGACCGGACATGAAATTCACTGGCATTCACCTTTTTCACAGCTACTGCACTAAAATAATGAACATAAAGCATGAATTCATTTCAATTTTACCCAAAAAGAATGAATTTGAGGTAAGTTAGGCTCAGCTGTTCACTGAGTTGGTGCACAGGACATGAAAATCAATGGCATTCACCTTTTTCACAGCTTGTGTACTTCAATACTAGTGGCAACCATGCATGAACAAATTAAATTAACACGTTAACCGCGTATTGGGCCACCCTTGTACCGAGCAGATGTTTCACTTGTTGCGTATTGGTACATCTGAGGCCCAAATATCACTTTCTACAAACTATTACAAACATGAGTATGTAAACAATTTGTGTATAAATCTGTATTTATTATGACTGCAGATGCGTTGCTATGGTACTGGAAAATAAGATAAAAATGATAAGACAATAAGTTTATTTGTTGAAAGAAAAAAATAGGCTTCTGAAATACAAGTAATGTTTGGTGACATATTACTTCAAAAATACAATCACTATAAGAAAATAATGGAATATTAGATCATCATAATGTTGATCGCTAATTACACGAGTTATGTTTTTCATTGAAACATAAAATGCAAAGGTGTGGTTGACCCTCACATTCGTTGCAATAGGTGGATACTCTCCTAGCCTTGTTTGTGGCCACCTTGTATCCCTCACACAGTGAGATTTTTTCATAGCATCCTCTGCATCGCTTCCTTGTGTTTTTCTTTGGTCCATCTGCTTCCTGTAAGGTATGTTCTTTTCTTGCACCCAATATATCAGAGGTCATCTTCCCTGGTTTTGTAATTTCCTTAGGAATGTTTTTAGTAAGAGAGAGGATTACTGATTCTGTGAAGGTTTTTAGGCATACTTGTTTTGCTGAGCAGTATTTATTGTATAGAATTTGAGCATTTGTCACTGATATCCCAGCATGCTTGGGGTTTCATTCTCTTGGGATTTGTCTTGGAAAGAACATATTACATCTCTTGTGAAATCTGCTTCCAAGAGATTAGGTGTGCTAAGCCGATTCCGAACTTTCTTTACCCCTGCACAGTTGTTGACCTTGTACACGGGTTTTATTCGCCCGTGTATGGAGTACAACTCTCATGTGTGGGGAGGCTCCCCACATGTAGCTCTTCTCAATAGGGTGGAGTCAAAGGCTTTTCGTCTCATTAACTCTCCTCCTCTTACTGATTCCCGTCAACCTTTGTCTCTTCGCCGCACTGTTGCATCTTTATCTCTCTTCTATCGCTACTTCTATGGTCACTGTTCCTCTGAACTGTCTGCTTGCATCCCTCCACCCCTACGACGGGCACGTAGTACCCGTCTAGCAACAAACTCTCATCCCTTTTCTGTCCAACTTTCTAATGCAAGAGTTAACCGTTACTCCCAGTCCTTCATTTATGCAACTGGTCAACTCTGGAACTGTCTTCCTCTGTCTGTATTTCCTACTTCCTATGATCTCCAGTCTTTCAAACGCAGTGTGTCCAGGCATCTCGAATTGAACGGATCTTGAATTTGGCTCTCTTTTGTATTGTTTTTGCTTTTTCTTGGAAGGAACAGTATGCAGGCCTGTGGCCTTTGGTTCCTTCTTGCTTGCATAAAAAAAAAAAAAAAAAAAAATCACTTCCAGAGCCAGCTTCTTGTACCACTTCCCTGATTTTCAGAGTGGCGAGTAGTAGGAATTGAGTTGATCAGCAACATCAACACCTTTTTTTGCTTTATTGTACTCAATGACACTTTCAGGTTTTACAATCTCTTCTCCTTTTCTGTTTTTCTTTCCACTTGGAACTAAGTCATTACCTTGCTCAGGTACTGTTGATAGTGTCAAGACATCTCTCTTATCTTTCCACTTGTATAACTTCACACCTTGTCTGTTTTCTGCTGCTTTCATTTCTCCCACCTTCAACTTTGCTTTTACTACTTCTTGGCACAAATATTTCCTACCTGCTCTAACAGTTCCACAAATGTAAGTCTTCTTGACCAACAAGTACTCTGCCAGGGTGACTGAGGTGTAATAATTATCAGTGTAGATAGTGCATCCTATACCTAACATTTCATTACATAATTTTACCACACGTGATTCAGTTGCATTTAGGTCAGCAATCTTATCACTCGTCCCTACATGAACCTCTAGATTCCATGTATATCCCTCAGGTGTGCAAACTTTGTACACTTTCATTCTATATTTGTTAGCTTTCCCTGGAATGTACTGTTTGATGCCTAATCTCCCTCTAAATGGCACCATGCTCTCGTCAACAACAAGTTTGGAGCCAGGTTTGTACACAGCTTTAAAATTGATAACAAGTAGCTCAATCAGTGATCTGACCTTGTACAATTTATCTTGAGAATTTGGATGACATGTGTTGTCTACAAAATGCAAAAATCTGTAGAGAAGCTCAAATCTTTCCCTTGACATTAGCTTTGGTACAAAGGGATCATCATATAATATACTTTTACACCAGTAGAGTTGAAATTCAGGCTTTACAACTAATCCCATGAAAATCACAATGCCAAAAAAAATCTTTATCTCTTGTCTGTTGGTAGGTTTCCATGACACCAGTCATGACCTACGTGTTACTGTTGCAGCATCAATTTCTTGTTGTGCATACCTATTGGTTTCTTGAACAATCATATCAATGATGTCATCAGATACAAAGAGACCATATACATCAATAGGCAGCACCTCAGTTTCATTATCTGCGTTACTGATAGTGACACTCATTTCTTCCTTGCCAGTAAAGGCATGCATGCGTTGTTTTGAAGATACAGGCAACCATTCAGATTGTGTGCTGTTGTTTCCATTTCTTCCAGAGTTTGAATCATTTCCATTTGGTGCTTGAACTTGTACATCCTGCTCTTCATCTGTTTAAGAATCACTTTCTTCGGAGAGATCATCATCTGGATCATCTGAATTACTGACAAAAAAATCTGAAACATCTGAATCATCAGATAAAGTATGTGACTGTCCTCCGTAAAAGACAGCCAGGTTCATTTCTGTTGACAGGGAAAAAAGACATTATTATCGGTTTTCCTATGCACAGTTTATCAAAATTTAAGTTACTGTATCAACACTAACTCAAATATACATCATAAAACTACACCAAATAGCGGAACATGAATATATCATCATATGCTATAACCCATGCCTGGCACACTGGTGTACCAATACGCGATAGAAGGGGGAAAAAAATTACTGGTCCGCGATTCGGTATATATTTGTACCATGGATTTTTACGCTCTATACTACAGGCCACGCTCTCACAACGATACATACCTCCTCTCTCTGCAAAAGTCCAATGGACACTGGAGTGGTCGGGTAATGAAGGTTACGCGGTGCGGGTGAGTGTGCTGAGTTGCCAAACGCGGTTAACGTGTTAAAAGCAGGAAATTATGATTAACAAAATGGTTAGGTTAGGTTATAACTGGACATGAAATTCACTGGCATTCACCTTTTTCATAGCTGGTGCACTTCAAAACCATGCATGAAAAAATTAAATTGAAAGCAGGAAATTATGATTAACATTTATGGTAATTTTTTAACCCATTTACAGCATGCTGAAAAGAGGTTAGACATGAAAATCTTTATGGTAATCATCTTTCACACAAATCAATGGCATTCACCTATTTCATAGCTGGTGCACTTCAAAACCATGCATGAAAAAATTAAACTGAAAGCAGGAAATTATGATTAACATTTATGGTAATTTTTTAACCCATTTACAGCATGCTGAAAACAGGTTAGACATGAAAATCATTATGGAAATCATCTTTCACACAGTTTATGCATGATATTAATGATATGGAAAGAACAAAACAAGGAATTTTGATGAAGTTAGGGTACTTACGAGAATGATACCGCCGTCCTGATGTATAACCCGCTCAGTCATCTCAGACTCTGACAGTAAGACCTTGCACCTGACACACCTTAGCACATCCGCTGCACTTCACAATCACTAGCACTTTCCACAACGTTTTCTTTTGCGTAACTTGCATCACGCCCCTTCACTGCACTGTACCTAACAGTAAATTCCCGTTTGGTCTAGTGACGAGTCCTGGAGAATTTAGTCGCTCTCAGAGTCCAAGATGAGCTGACGGAGGCGGCGTAGGGGCCTCTTGGTGGGATGTGATGATACACTATCCACTGCAGAGGACTCAGAAGATAGACACAAACTAACATCCAGTGGTGACTCCGCCGTGCCTGATGTGCTGGGCTGTGGCTCGGAGCTAGAAGGCCTGTCTTGGTGAGAGGATGGTGTGGAGCGAGGGTTGACGATGGCAGGGTTGACTGGCCTGAAAAAACTGTCAATGGTTGACTGACGCAAGCAATGATGATTCTGACGATTAATGATGCGATGCCTGAAAACTCGCACTTCACCCACAAGTCCCAAGGGCCCCATCTCCCTGTTGCAGTCCGGGTGTTCTAGGTAGTCGAGAATGAACTCCACATATTCCCGGAGTGCGCTCAGCTTGGGGATGGTTGGAGTAGTGGCAAGCCGTGAGGCGTCCGCATCATCGACACTGTCCTCGTCGGAATCTTCCCCCTGCGTACTCAGACCGGCAACAGTAGATGCGATCTCGATATCAGTCATGATCTGATGCCCAGGATCGCCCTCGTCGTCACCTAACCACTCACGCACTTCGTCGATATCCACATTGTCTCCACCCGCATGAAGCCTTGCATGGAAGTCATCCACGTCAAAACCTAGAAAATCGTGCACCACATCACTTCCATGAAGCAGCCGAGACCAACCATTTTCTAAAGTCTTGACAGAGTCGTCCTTTCATGCACTGGCCCAACTGTTGATGGCAGACTTGAGTTTGTATCGGCAAAGGTTTTCGACAGTTTTTTGTCCTCACATGTCTCGTCCTTCCCTGCGATCGTCATCATCCTCGTAGACAACCATCACCTCGTCCAAAAACTTCCGTTGGTAGAGCCTCTTCGTTGCGACAATCACTCCCCGGTCCATTGGTTGGATGAGAGCAGTCGTATTAGGTGGCAAAAACAGACACCTAATGCGGCCATTTTCAGACACCAACTCCTTCTCAGACGGATGTGCAGGTGCATTGTCTAGAATCAGGAGGGCCTTTACCTGGTCTCGTGGGATTTCCAGTGTCTCTGTCTGATAACGAATGACCTCCTTGACAAAGTGTTGGTGAAACCAATTTCAGAAGATCTTGGTTGTGAACCAAGCCTTCAGAGAATGATACCACACGACAGGAAGGACATCCATTAACCCCCAAAGGCACCGAGGCTGCTTTGCACGGCCTACAATAACGGGCTTGAGCCGGTGCATGCCGTTAGCATTTGCACAGCACAAAGCAGACACCCGTTGCTTGGAGAGCTTTGGATCAGGCACACGCTTTTCTGTCTCCTCAGCGAGAGAGTTTGTGGGTATTGAACAATAAAATAGGCCAGTTTCATCATGGGTTTTACGGCTGGTAAGTCCGTGTCGTAACTTAAACGCGAAGAGCCAACCTTCAGATGCCTTGAAGTCTAGGGTGTCGTGTCGCCTTGCAAACTTTTCAGCAGCAGCTTTCAGCTCTGTTCCACGTACCAACACACCAGCAGCACGTTGTTGTCGATACCAGATGATCGTGGAATGGTCGATGTCTGCATACTTAGGAGTAAACATCACCTTCCTCTCCACGTTTCGTCTGGTCTTTGAAGCGAAATCAGCCGTGTACTGCTGTAGTTTGTCTCGGGACATCTTGACATCAAACAAAGTGGAGTGAGGGAGGTTGAACTCACGTAGGATCTGTGATGTCGGCAACCCGGCGTCCACCTTCTCCAATACCTCCCTCTTCTTCTCCAGAGTCAGAACCACTTTCTTCCTTTTCTCAGGTGGCGGGGCCATCATCACATACATGATGAAGAAGGTGAAGAGCAGCATCAAGCCCTGCAGGAAGTAGGGTATCACTACAAAACCAAGCACTTCGGCAGCCATTTTGAGAGCGTGTTAACGAGCCAGGAGCGGAGCGGGGAAATGAGACCGTGACAGAGGCGAGTGGCGCGAAAACACAGCTTGTCGGCGCACGCGGGAAAATCAAACTGACTTTGTCCAAAAAAAATCGGATTTTTTCGGATTCTTTCAAATTTGGGGGCATTTTGGGGGTCGGACAGCATATGATGTCCGAATAATGATGCATTCGAATACTGGGCGTCCGAATAATAGAGGGATTACTGTATTTGATGCTTTGTATCCAATAATTTAGTGCAAAAATGTGAGAAAAGATGATTTTCATAGTGGCTGCCACGTCCGATACTAACTTACACTAAGCTGTCAACTCAATGAACACCTATGCCTTACTTAACTCAGATTCATCATTTTGGGGTTAAAATAAAATGAATTCATGCTTTGTGTTCATGATTTTTGTGCATAAAAAGTGAGAAAAGGTGATTTCCATAGTGATTTCCATGTCCGATACTTACTTACACTATGGTGGCAAGCTGTGAGCACCTATGCCTTACTCACCTCTAAATCATCATTTTTTGGTTAAAATTCAATTAATTCATGCTTTGTGTGCATTATTTATGTGAAAGAGGACCTAAATAAGTGCTATGCATGTCTGGTAGGGAGGTAGGAAGGAGGTTTTGTGATTTAGGTTAGGTTAGGTTATGGTCAGGAATGACCGGTGCTGGAGCTTCAGGGCCACTATCCGGACAAACAAGGCCACTGTCCAGACATGTCTTTGGCTCTATTACATCGGATAGTGGAGGGATTACTGTATTAACACTTCTATCACTTTCTGCACCCAAATATCAATCCCATCCTCTCCACATACCCAAACCATCTCAATCTACCTTTCCTCATCACAACACTAATACACTCCCATCCTACCTTTTAACTCCATCATAAACCCAGCCCCCTCAGGCCTTGCACGCAGGGACGCATTGCACATCTACCTAGTTATCTGTCAATTCTGTATGTCTGAGTCTGTGAATATCCTCTTCCTTTACTGCCCAGGTCTCACTACAATACAGTATTACACTCCTGACACATGCTGCACACAAAGACCCTTTAGCAAATAGGGAAAGTCCTCTCAATGTCAAGAGAGGCAACAGATTCCTAAACTACTTCCAACCACTTCTCACCCTAGCCGCAGAGCTAGCTCCAGCCCCACCTCCAGCACATAACATGTCTCCCAAATAACAAAACTCTTCCACACAAAAGACTCACCAGCGAGTTTAATCCTTTCACGCCTCACAATCTCCACCTGCTCTCCTCGACACGTCGCACACATAAAATCAGCATTATCTCACAGTCTACCTCTAATACCACTACATCCCCTGGGCACCCACTTATCAAAAACACTGCACAAGATGGAATTACTTCCCACACCCTTGTGGTAAATTGCACATGGCTGCTCTCCCTCTTCTTGGACAGTGCCGCCACCAATCCTAGACATCATCACTTTTGTTTTAGTTGCATTTACTCTTAAGCACTTGTGCCCCATACCATCTCTCCACTTCCTAAATCTTCCCTCCGCCTCCTTTTCATTCTCTGCAATCAACATCAAACCATCAGCATACAACATCTTCCACAGAAGTCCATTTCCGATGTCATGTGAGAGGGATTCAAGTACCATGATAAACAACAACGGTCCCCAAACTGATCCCTGATGCGCACCAACATTCACAGAAAACTCATCACTCAAATCTCCATTCACCCTTCCCTGGGTGTGAGCACCACATACATGGCCATAACCACCCTAACCACCCACTCCTCCAACCCAAGATTTCTCGTTGCCCACTTCACCACCTCACTAGGGACTGTCAAAGGCCTTCTCCAAATCAACAAAAACAAAGTACAGTTCCCATTTCTTTCCTATATTTTTATCACAAAGCTGTCAAACAATGATTATGGCATCAGTGGTCCTCCTGCCTGGCATAAACCCAAACTGCATCTCATCAATATTCACTCTCTAATCATATCTTCTAGAACTCTCTCCATTACTTTCATTATCTGACCTAAAAGCTTTACACCTCTATAATTTCCTCTTTCCAGGGCATCACCATTCCCCTTGTACACATTTACAATTACACTCATCAGCCAATCATCTGGGACAACACACTCGTATATAATCATATTTATCAGGTCTGTGACTAACCACACCCTTATATCCCCTGAGGCTTTCAACATTTCGGCAGTCAACCCAGACACACCTCCTGCTTTCCCCACCTGCATCCTGCCTATTGCCTCACTCACATTATCAGAGTCAATCAATGGCCAAGGACCAAACATTGGATCTGCTGGCTCCAAAGCTTCCCTGTCCCAGTCAAATTCCTCATTCAACAACTAGCTATAATGCTCTGTCCATGCATCTTTAATATCCCCACTGTTCACCACAAGCTTTCCTTCATCATTCTTCACACACTGCTCATCTATAAAATCCCAATTATCCCTCTTCACCTGATTTGCCACCTTAAAAATCATATTTTTCCTTTCCACACGATTTATGTTGGATGATGAAATAGAAAATGTAAGTGCATTTAAGTACTTGGGTAGTGTGATAAGTAAGAAAGAAGTTTGGAGGGTGAAGTGCTTGAAAGGGTACAACTAGGAAGAAAGGTTGCTGGTTCTTTGAAACAGGAACTAAGCATGGAAGTAAAAAAGTTGCTCCATGACAGTACAGTACTCCCTCAATTAAATGATGTAATAGAGGCAAAGGCATGTTCAGGTAGTGGCAATGTCCAGATGATGAACAACATTCCCCTTAAGATACTCAAACCCTACCTATATCCAACCTCTAACCTATAACTAACCTATTTGTGTAGTACCTCTGCTTACTTTGGCAGTGTTTTCCGGTCATTCAGGCATATTTAGAAATCAAAACACACATGGAAATATCAAAATAATTTTAAACACCATGAAAACAATGAAAAAAAAATGATAACCAAAAAACACCCTACCTATACACTACTGTATGTATAGTACCCCTCCTAATTTTGGCACTGTTTTCAGGTAATTCTTTCATATTTAGACATCAAAACACGCATGGGAAAATCCAAAATAATTTTAAACACCAAGAAAACTATGCACAAAAAAATAATAATAATAAAATAAAATAAAAAATAAATAAAACCAAACAATACACTACCTATACACTACTGTTGAGAAGCAGGATTTGCTAGTTATGTAGTACTGGAGGGTTCCTGGTGGTTCTCAGTTTCTGTTAAGTGTATGAGTTGCCAGTTAGCCTACTACTGTCAGCGGAGTTATTTTGGAAAGTTATACATTAATTTTTATGCTCTTTTTCTCTATAATGTTTTTATTTATGTGATTGTAAAATTATGTAATTTTATTTCAGTTTGTGTGCAAATGCATTTAGAGTGTTATGTAAGATAAGAAAACTCTGGTATGTTTTGGATGTCTCCAATTTGGTAATTGTTGTTGCCGGGGCAGGTACCAGCGCATCCTAGAATGTTGGAGTAGAAGGGAAGGCTATTTAACCCTTCGTTAGTCCTGTGGGGTATTCAAACGTGGTTAGTCCAGCGGGGTGTTACAATACAAAAATAAATATAATGTTACTAACATGTAAAATATATTCATACTGCCACTTCAGCATATCTCTGCAATCACTAATGAAAAGATTGAATGCCTTGCAGGAGGTGTTTATTAACCCCTTAACTGCGGGTCGTCACTTCTGTGACGCTTGGACGCAACGGATTATACCGCGGGGCGTCACTTTTGTGATTTTGAGTTCTTTTGAACTCGCCCGGGGTTTCAGGTGGTGATTTGTATCATCTATCAGCACTGCCAATGTCCAACAATAGTCAGAGCTGCTAATGTCATCAGTACTCCCATCCACTGTTGACAATTTAGCCATTTTCCCCCATTCTAGACTCCCCTCCCTACCTCCCCTCCATTACCCTCTCGTGTCGTCTGCTCAGCCACTCTGCGCTACGTAAATCTTCCCCGGATTTTTCCAATTATTTCATCCATTGAAATGAGCCCTATGCCCTATTCTTATACAAAATAATATATATATAAAAAAAATAAGGTAACTGATAGTGCCATACACCTGGAATTGGCTAATTATCACTTGGCAAAATCCAACCTGCACTCGTTCGCTAATTTCCCCTGCTTTTTTTCCCCGTGAAATATGCCGTATGAGCTATTCTCATAATATAAATGTATATAAGAAAGGAAGGGAGAAACCTGAGTGATATTTATATTCACCTGGAACTACCTAATTTTTTAATGTATTGTCTAGATTTGCTACGACTTATTTCTTAGCATATACATTAGCAGATGACATTTTCAACTCTTAGCTAACGAGATACGTACATCTCAGTTCACTGCCATACTTCAAACTGGAGGCACGTCGCAGTCGCACCCCTCCATTACTGCCGCTTTTGCGCCCATTATAAAAGGCCCTGTGACCTCCACCCCTACTAAATATCGTGTGGGAAGCGGTAAAGGACTGTAGATGTATATGTTTTTTTTTTTTTTTTAATGTGTCCGACTCTGGGCATAGGCTTTACAGCCTGCTATCAAGGCCCAGCCGTCCTCCTACATACCATACACCACTACATGTCACCACTTCGGCGCTAACACCCACCGTCCATATTGAATACATGCTTGGGCTGTCTCATACAGGACTGATGTATTGGTATTAGCGGGGTTATTTTTACGACATGTCGGCGGGTCTCCTGGTAGATCAGTAAAGCCTGATTTAATGAAATTCAAATCCTTAAACTGTTCCCTGCCCCAGCGAGGATTTGAACCTGGGTCCCTCAGGACTGCAAGCCAACTCTCTACCGATCGAGCTACCGCCTCCCCTTAAGTGTAATAAAGAACTAGAAATAATAGTGTGAGTGTGTACATGAATAAGAAATGACAATACGGGCGGCGAATTAGCGCGAGTGGGAGGCTCGTACACGCTTGTTTTTTAATTGGGCTTGCAGTTGCGATTTTTTTTTTTTTTTTTTTTTGAGCATGGATTCCAAACTACTTGGAAATCATTGAATAGTGTTTCTAGTGTTAATATCCGGCAGTGGTATTCATATTACAGGAAGTCAGGAAGTGTAAAGTGGAGACTTAGTTACCCAACTTCAGAAGTCTCCACAAGTCCTACGGTAGTTGATGAGTTCGTTTGTTTCGTTTTGTTTTTGAAGGCTCCAACATGCTTGCATGCGTCGGCCTTTTTTGGATTGGAGCGTGTAGCATTTTATGACCGGATGCCCTTCCTGGTGTCTACCAATGACCCTTGGGTGGATTCGATCCTCCGACCCTACAGCCAGAGCGGAGCGCTCTAACCCACTGAGCCATGGCTGCTAAAAAAAAACTCCCAGGA
>JAGKTI010021205.1:0-15872 GCA_018397915.1 Birgus latro | reverse complement strand
AATTTTGAAAAGGAAGTGTAGTGTGTAGCGTGTATGTAGTTTGGTGTTGACAGTTAGAGAAACTTGTATTGGAGAGCATGCTGGTCTACTCTCTGTGTAACTGAGACACTGAAAAAGTTCAGCAAAGGAGGATGGTCAGGAACAAGTCCTGAGGGCTGATGAAACGGGTGCTCCAGCTCTCCCTGTCATCAGCTTTCCATCCTTCCTGGGAGTGCTGCCCTGCTCGACTGGTGCTACAGTCTCCTCACCCTAAAAACAGAGGAGTGGGTCCCTAGTCCCCTCCCCTGCCCCTTTTAGTCGCCTTTTACGACACGCAGGGAATACGGTGGCGGAATTCTTCCTAACACAACCTGGCCGCAAAGTAGTAGTTCCCACCCACCAGTACGGCGGGATGTTTCCCCCCCCCCCCCGCCACAGGGGTCTCGTGCGGTGCGCAATGCGCAAACGATATTCAACGAAGCGCAAGGGAGCGCAATTGCGCTTTGCGTAAGTACTTGCGCACCTGTCCAGCACTCGTAAATACACCTCTAGGACGCCTGATTGCCCAGGAAAAGACCGAAACAGCAACCGCGTCGTCATCTGCTGTTCGACTCAGTATATAGCCAAGTGACCTTATTGATTTGGCCAAATCTTAGGGAACTAGCTAGTATATGAGAGATGATTTGCTGGTGAGTTAGGGGATTTAATTGCCTTAATTCACTCACAAGACCTATGCAAACTTACCATTGTTTCAATTTATATTAACTCCTGCTAGACATGAGTGTCTCACAGAATTTTCTGACATATTTTTGGTGCCCCTAGTGTGGATATTTTCTCACGATATTTTACGACATATTGTTGGTGCCCCGAGTGAGGAGATTTTCTCACAGTATTTTTCTGATATAATTTTTGCTGCCCTGAGAGTGAGGATAACAGATGTATGATGTGGCGTTGAGTGATTATAAGGTAGCGTTAGTTTGCCACAGCCTATTATCACGTCATGTGAAAGTAGAATACGTAGAAAGAACGGGTGTATGCTGTGCAGGCCTTGGGTGGTCCTATGCTGTAAAGAGCGTGGGGATAATAACAAAATTACCCCAGAAGTTTAATAACCCAGGGAGATAGGCATAAATCCATAAACCCAATCCCTACACTCCTTAAAATTTAAATTGTTAATTAGCTGAGCTCGGGAAAAATTGTGTTATCTTGGAAACTGAGTGTGGGAATAAGAAAATTACCCCAGAGGCTTTGTTATGCTACGTATTTGTGGGTCGGTTTCTCGCCCTCAAGTACGCAGGCTAAAGCGGGTCCCTATTCTAGACCGGGAGGTGACTCCAAAGAGTAGGACTAGACACAAAAACAAGGCAGTAAATATTACACAAGTATTCCAGATATTTCACAAAGAACAACAATACATCACAAAATCTTACAACTGGGTTGGTCGGAGGTAAGTTAACTCTGTACACAAATGCAGTGTCACTATACCTTCTGGTTGAGGTATGGTGCTATTAACCCGACACTTATGGCACATACAATATACTTATAATTTAAGACACAGGAATGAATTTACTACAATTTCTTAAACCCGCATAGCACTGGACGGCACTATATATGAGTTACGTTACACCTGTACTACAGGTACCTGGTGGCTGGAAGTCTATCTCAGGTAGTGTTGCCCGTAGGGATCACTGGCAGGGGGAAATGCGATATTTTAATATATCTTGACTAACATGTCTGGGCACAGGGCTGAGTGAAGATTTAACTGAACACAGGGGAGGGAGAGTGTAAACACAAGGGAATGGCACAACGACACAATGGGTATATTCTGTTGGTCACAAAGACTGTCTGAGACACTGGGACTCTACCAAGATATAGGTCAGGCCACGTTCTGTCTATTGGGCCCGTCCAATCTTATATTCTGGGTTCCTGGTCACTTAAACTTGAGAATACACTGTAGGGGATCACTCGTGAGATATCCGTCGATGCACACAAATATCTGGGTCTAAGAGTACACACATATATAAAGTCCACTCACTTGGTTACCACTGGTGAGCCCAGGTTGATTCCTCCGTCCGGAGGAAGGGCAGAGTGGCGAGTTCCTGGGCAGGGCCCCACACGTGGTCGTGGGACTAGGGGCTCGGCCCGAAGAGAGCCAGCAGACGGGCCTCTCGTCGGGCCTGGGAACGACTTAGGGAGACCTCGCCCACCGGTAGGTTGCACCCTGGTGTTCGGGGCAACTCCTGGGGCAACTGGGGACCCAGGGCACTGGAACCCGGGGTGGCTGGGCTGCGGCAACTCCTAGATGGCAGTGTCGCTGACAAGGTCACCTCACGGGGACCTCGGGCTTGGGGAGTAGTGGACAGGGCCCGCCTTCGGCTGCGAGGTCTGCGGGGGCTCTGGTTCGGCCGCTGTTCACCCGGGTGGAGTTGTTGGGAACCAAGGCCTTGGGCAAGGCCTTGCCACGCCTCGGGTGAAGGGTCCTCTCCGGCTGTAGGTCCTCCTGTAGCAGGAAAGCGGACAGTGTCCTGCTTTACACCTGGCCCGACATGACTTGTGGCCAACGGCGTAGTAGTACAGGGGGCAGCAGCTTCAGGGCGGCTAGTGGCCTGCTCTGCCTCTGGCCTGACGTGACTTGTGGCCGACAACTGGGTTGCACAGGGGAGGATAGCTTCCGGGCAGCTAGTGGCCTGCTCTACCTCTGGCCTGGCATGACTTGTGGCCGATGCCTGGGTTGCACAGGGATGGATAGCTTCCGTGCGGCTAATGGTCTGCTCTACTTCTGGCCTGGCGTGACTTATGGCTGACGCCTGGGTTGCCCAGAGGAGGATAGCTTCCGGGAGGCTAGTGGCCTGCTTTACCTCTGGCCTGGCGTGACTGATGGCCGATGCCTGGGTTGCACAGGGGAGGACAGCTTCCTTGCGGCTAATGGGCTGCTTTACCTCTGGCCCAACGTGACTTGTGGCTGACGTCGGAAAGGCACAGGAGGTGAGAGCTCTGGGATGGCTAATGGCCCGTGCCGGTGAGCTAGGAACACTAGCAGCTGAGGGACGAACAATGGCCGATCCTGCCTCGTGCCCAGTACGGCTTATGGCCGGTACTGCAGTGCCACTCTGGGGGGAACGCCTACAGGAGACAGACGACTTGTGGCCAGTCCTGCCCGACCGACACGCGTCCATGTCGCGGCCCTGTGGCGGGGAAGCAACCGTGGAACGGACTGTGGCCGGTTCTGCCCCATACCCGGTACGACTATCTCCGATACCGCGGCGTTGCTTGGAGTTGTAAACTCCACCCCTTACCTGGTGAGCTGAGCTCCGGCCGGACACTAGGTGCCGGCGACTGCTACCTTTCCGGGCCACCACCTGGGCGCAAGAGGGGCGCCGGGAAGTGACACAGGTAAGCCATTCCTGTTCCCAGCCGCTCTGTGTCAGCGGCAGTCCCCCGTTGGTACTGGGAGGGTTGGGGGTGCTGGTGTCGTCTGCTCTGGACGTTGTGTGGTTTGTGGCTCCAACCCCTAACTCCTGTATTTCACCACCCTCCTCAGTAACGAAGTCACGACCCCATGACTGGAGGTGGTATAGGTTGGCTTTGGCCGTCCGGTGGATAGGGTCGAGGTGGCTGAGGAAGGTCGTCCAGTGGTCGGAGGCCACTTTGGTGTTAAGTTGGTGGGCATAGGTGACCCGTAGAGTGGAAGGGTGGTTTGTCTGCTGGAGAAGTCGCAGCAGGTGTCGTGTGCTCCTCACACGTAGGTGTCGCCCGAAGGTGGGAATCCAGGTGATTCTCGCGACACGCATGGTGGTGGTGGTAGTGGTGTCCTGGAAGCGAATGCTGGCTAGAGGCAGCCTGGTGTGGCTTATACTGCCGGTGGAGTGTGGGTGTGGTGTTCCCGTGGGAATGCAGCGGGGTGGGTTCTTCCACACCAGGTGCGGAGTAGGGAGAGTTATCGGGGTGGTGTTGGGGGGTGGGGTGGGCGATTGGTTGTTACTGGGCGAATGGGTGGGTGTAGTGGTTGAGGTGTAGTGAGCTGGTGGGCGTGAAATACGACCCGGAACGGGTCGTGGTGGTGGTTAGTCATGGAGTGGGCGGCGACGAGGAAAGGGAAGGTGGGGTGGGGGCGGGCGGAGTGCGGGGTGGCGTGGTGTGGTTGGTTGGCGGGGTTGGCGGGGTGGGGGTTAAGCTGGGTGCGGAGCGCGGGGAGGTCGGTGTGGAATTTCCGGTAGGTGTGCATTGAACACGTGGAGCGGGTGGCATGGTGGTGGCAGGGGAGCGTGGCGGTGGGGTTAGTGTAGTGCGCGGGTGTGGTGCAGGGGTTTCGAGTGACGAGGGGGCGGTGGAAACAGATGTGGAAGGGGAGGGGGATGAATAATATGAAAAGGGCTCTTCCTGGGGAGCGGGCAGTGCTGGACTTACCCGCATGGTTGAGGAGGGAGCGGCGGGGGCTTGGGAGTCCCGGGCGGGGTGGACGTGGCGATTTTGGTAGGTGCGGGATGTCCCGTTGTAGTCGATGACGACTTGGAAAGGGTTGGGGACTCTCGTGACGGTATAGGTCCCCATAAAACGAGGGGCAACCTTATTGGGGGTGGGAAGACAAGCCACGAAAACCTCGTCACCTGGTTTGTAAGAGTTAGCAGGGGAGGAATCTATCTGAGCGTCCTGGTGTCCGTGCAGGTGTTGTAGGCGACGCTTCAGGTGATATAGGGGGTCCGTGAGTGAGGAATGAGCAGGAGGTTGGAGGTGTTGTCGGAGAGGTAGGAGGAGGGGCGCCTCTCCAAATACCCGCTCGTGCGGGGTGATGCCATCGTCGTGGGGGCAGGTGTTCATCCCCCATTGGATGATCTTGAAGTGGGCAGGCCATTCCTGGTCCTTGGTACTTTGGATTCGGGTTCTGACTTGGTTTAATAAGGTTCGATGGCTCCTCTCGCATACCCCATTTCCTTGGGGCCAGTAGGGGGAGGAGTGGGAAATGGAGAACCCGAACATGATGGACAGTTCTTTCCATATTTGCCCCGTAAATTCTGGGGCATTATCGGAGTGAATGGCCTGGGGAACACCAAAGTAGGAGAAGATGTGGTGCATGAGGGCGTCAGCTATGGCGATGGCAGTGTGTTCCTTTGCCGGGCAAGCGATTAGAAACTTTGAATAAACGTCGACGAATGTGATGATGTATCGGTAGCCGGACCTAGGTCGTAGGAGTCCGACAACGTCAACAGACAAAAGCTGCCAGGGTTTGTGGGCGGTGATTTTGCCGGTTGGACCCGCCGTACGGGTGATGTCTTTCCCTATGCAGCATGCTCGACACGCCTTGGTGACACGCTGGGCGAGGGTAGCGGGGTTGGGAGCCCAGTAAAGGTTATTGAAGACCTGAGTCAGCCTCTTCGTACCCAGGTGGATCCCATTGTCTGAGTGGAGGTGAGTGTAGGACGCCCACGGCGGAGTCCGGATCAAGGACAATGTGGCCTGATGGCGTGAAGAGTTGGTCCCCTTGCAGGTGGAGTTTTGCGAACTGATGGTGGGGAATCCAGGGAGGCCAATCTCGATTTTGCCAGTGCTGGATCAGCTCGGACTGAGGGAGGAGCGATTGTACTGGCAAGCGGGAGAGGGCATCGGCGTTGGTGTGCAATTTTCCGGGCCGGTTCAGGAGGAGGGGGGGGTGTCGTCCTGCTTTGTGCAAGTACAAATGACTTGGGGCTCTTGGGGAGGCTGTCGAAACTGAAGTCGCCTTCCGTGGCAGTCTATGTGCGTGTGGAGCTTTTCCATCAGGTCTAGCCCCAAGTAACCATCATAAGTACGGCAGGACGAGTCGAAAATGATGAATGGATGACGGGTGGAGGCTCATTGATGCATCGTAGTTTGTAGGGCCCAAATTTCCCCACGAATAGGCAGGGGGCCTTCCCCCGCATCTATGAGGCGGGCTGAAGTGGGGAGAAGTGGCCCCAAAACTTCCTTGTGGCGGGAGTAGAAGTGTGTATATAAACAAGACCTGGCGGCTCCCGTATCTACCAGAAGTCTTGCCTTGGCCCCCTGTAATTTCATTTTATCATAAACCGGGGGTCGGTATAGAGTAGACAGCTTTGGGTGGCGCCTCGATGGGTCGGCTCTCATTCTGCGTGCCACCTATAGTTGTTCACGTATGTCGTGAAGTGGGCAGCGGCAGTTGCAGGGGGTGAACTCCCACGGATTGATAGTGATGAGGTTTGCACTGTCTTTCTGGGACGGCCGCTTCCTGGTGGGGTGGGCTCTTGGGAGAGCCGAGGCGGAGGTGCTTCGCGGTGGGGCTGGAGAAGGTTGGGGCGGCGTGGGTGGGGGGATTCGTTGGGAACCGGCTCACGACCCCGATTTGTTGCGTGTCGGGGCGTGCTGCGAGAAGGCGGCATATGAGCTGGACGTCGCGGTCCAAGTTTCCCGTTGGGTCATGGATAGTAAAATGCTCCTTAACCATGCCCGGGAGGACTCTGAAGAGTGTGTTAAAGATATGCTCATCCCGGGTGTTCATTTCGGCATCTGGGTATGCGGCGGTGACTAGTCGCCTAGCATGGACCAACGTGTTGTTCAAATCCCCATCATATTTTAGGGCATCTAGTTGTGAAACTGCGACAACTTTTCCTAATGACGGGGTGATAGCGTCTGTAACTATTTTTGTAAACCTGGCCCATGTGTGATCTGGGACTATTTTTGGTGCTATACTAGCTACCGCCTTTCCCAGGTAAGGTAGAGTGACAGCTTTTTTCTGATTATCTTCTTCAAATCCAATATCAAGAAACGGCTTGACCATTTGTAAGTAGTGATGTCGCAGTGTTCTGGGTCAAATTTTGGTAGGGTTACATATGTTTTGGCTGCCATTTTCACAAAAAGTTTTCCAGTCCTTTTTCACCGTCCTGGTCAAGAACCACTGCTAGCCACCAGTGTTATGCTACGTATTTGTGGGTCGGTTTCTCGCCCTCAAATACGCAGGCTAAAGCGGGTCCCTATTCTAGAACGGGAGGTGACTCCAAAGAGTAGGACTGGACACAAAAACAAGGCAGTAAATATTACACATGTATTCCAGATATTTCACAAAGAACAACAATACATCACAAAATATTACAACTGGGTTCACCGGGAGTAAGTTAACTCTGTACACAAATGTAGTCTGTCACTATACCTTCTGGTTGAGGTATGGTGCTATTAACCCGACACTTATGGCACATACAATATACTTATAATTTAGGGCACAGGAATGAATTTACTACAATTTCTTAAACCCGTATAGCACTGGACGGCACTGTATATGAGTTACGTTACACCTGTATTACAGGTACCTGGAGGCCGGAAGTCTATCTCAGGTAGTGCTGCACGTAGGGATCACTTGCAGGGGGAAATGCGATATTTTAGTATATCTTGACTAAAATGTCTGGGCACAGGACTGAGTGAAGATTTAACTGAACACAGGGGAGGGAGAGTGTAAACACAAGGGAATGGCACAACGACACAATGGGTATATTCTGTTGGTCACAAAGACTGTTCGAGACAGTGGGACTCTACCGAGATATAGGTCAGGCCACGTTTTGTCTATTGGGCCCGTCCAATCTTATATTCTGGGTTCCTGGTCACTTAAACTTGAAAATACACTGTAGGGGATCACTCATGAGATATCCGTCGATGCACACAAATATCTGGGTCTAAGAGTACACACATATATAAAGTCCACTAACTTGGTTACCACTGGTGGGCCCAGGTTGATTCCTCCGTCCGGAGGAAGGGCAGAGTGGCGCGTTCCTGGGCAGGGCCCCACACGTGGTCGTGGGGCTAGGGGCTCGGCCTGAAGAGAGCCAGGAGACGGGCCTCTCGTCGGGCCTGGGAGCGACTTAGAGAGACCTCTCCCACCAGTAGGTCGCGCCCTGGTGCTCGGGGCAACTCCTGGGGCAACTGGGGACCCAGGGCACTGGAGCCCGGGGCGGCTGGGCTGCATCAACTGCTAGATGGCGGCGTCGCCGACCGGGTCACCTCATGGGAACCTCGGGCCGGGAGAATAGTGGACAGGGCCCACCGTTGGCTGCAAGGTCTGCGGGGGCTCTGGTTCGGCCGCTGTTCACCCGGGTGGAGTTGTAGGGAACCAAGGCCTTGGGCAAGGCCTTGCCACGCCTCGGGTGAAGGGTCCTCTCCGGCTGTAGGTCCTCCTGTAGCAGGAAAGCGGACAGTGTCCTGCTTTACACCTGGCCCGACATGACTTGTGGCCAACGGCGTAGTAGTACAGGGGGCAGCAGCTTCAGGGCGGCTAGTGGCCTGCTCTGCCTCTGGCCTGACGTGACTTGTGGCCGACGACTGGGTTGCACAGGGGAGGATAGCTTCCGGGCAGCTAGTGGCCTGCTCTGCCTCTGGCCTGGCATGACTTGTGGCTGACGCCTGGGTTGCACAGGGGAGGATAGCTTCCGGGCAGCTAATGGCCTGCTCTACTTCTGGCCTGGCGTGACTTATGGCCGACGCCTGGGTTGCCCAGAGGAGGATAGCTTCCGGGAGGCCAGTGGCCTGCTCTACCTCTGGCCTGGCGTGACTGATGGCCGATGCCTGGGTTGCCCAGGGGAAGACAGCTTCCCTGCGGCTAATGGCCTACATTACCTCTGGCCCGACGTGACTTGTGGCTGACGTCGGAAAGGCACAGGAGGTGAGAGCTCTGGGACGGCTAATGGCCCGTGCCGGTGAGCTAGGAACACTAGCAGATGAGGGACGGACGATGGCCGATCCTGCCTCGTGCCCAGTACAGTTTATGGCCGGTACTGCGGTGCCACTCTGGGGGGAACGCCTACAGGAGACAGACGACTTGTGGCCAGTCCTGCCCGACCGACACGCGTCCGTGTCGCGGCCCTGTGGCGGGGAAGCAACCGGGGAACGGACTGTGGCCAGTTCTGCCACGTACCCAGTTCGACTATCGCCGATACCGCGGCGTTGCGTGGAGTTGTTAACTCCACGCCTTACCTGGTGAGCTGAGCTCCAGCCGGAGACTAGGTGCAGGCGACTGCTCCCTTCCCGGGCCACCACTTGGGCGCAAGAGGGGCGCCGGGATGTGACACAGGGAAGCCGTTCCTGTTCCCAGCCGCTCTGTGTCGGCGGCAGTTCCCCGGTGGTACTGGGGGGGTTGGGGGTGCTGGTGTCGTCTGCTCCGGCCGCCGTGTGGTTTGTGGCTCCAACCCCTAACTCCTGTATTTCAGGTTTAATAACCCAGGGAGGTAGGCTTAAAGCCATAAACCCAATTCCCACACTCCTCAATACCTCAAAGTGATCAATAACTATGGAGTTGTTACATTAAGGGTAACTCAAGTAACTAAGAAAACAGTCACAATGTCTATTTCCGTGTTACAAAAATCATCCAGTGGTAAGGGAGGATGGGTAACGAAAACCATACAGGACTGTAGGCAGTCATTAGAAGAAACGCCTCAAACAAGGGAGAAATGAAGCGGACTTTTAAAAATACTAAAGGAAAGATGGGCGAAGTATGATGAAAGTTACATTAGAAGCAGCCATTGAAAAACCTGATGATAACGATCTTTTAGAATTCTAAACTACTAATTTTGAAGGAAAATTAGAGGAATATCTAACCTTAGTGAAACTGGTTGAATCTAAATTAGCCAGTATTACCAACGGAACACAAGTTGTGGAACAGGCAAGTAAGGCTGCATTACCCCGAATTTCGCTTCCAGAGTATGATGGGGAACAGAACTAGAAATCCTTTTGGAATCAGTTTAAATACTTAGGCCATGACAGAACAGATCTCCCAAATGTGAGTAAGGTCTCATATCTGTTAGGACAGGTCAAGGGGACGCCTTACAAATTGAGAAAGGAATTACCTGTGGAGGAAAACAATAATGAGGCGGCTTTGTTATCCTTAAACAGAATTATGAAGACAAGGAGCAAGTCATTACCCAACTATTGAAGGCTCTGATTGAATTACCCATTCCTAAACATGATTTTGAGTCCCTGCAAAATTTTCGGATTGCGATGAGTTGTAACTTAAAGGCCTTAGGTACTTACGAAGATGTTAAGGCAGCAGATTGGGTGCTTTCTAGAATTGTGTCCTTAAAGCTTCCGCCTAGAACTAAGAATGCTTTGTATAGTAGGTACCAGAAGGATAATTTCTCTTGTGAGGAAATTGAGGAAGGCTTGATGCAACTCTGTAAACATTTGCAAGGAACAGTAAAGCCTGCTGAAAATAAACCGAAGGCTGAAATAAGGAAAAGAACCACTAACCTACTGGCTGGGAAACATAAGTCAGGAACGGCTAAGTCTGTACCTAAAGAAGAGATAGGTACTTTTCTTAGCTCTTTAAAATCTGAGGATAAACCAATAAAGACAAGGAACAGACAAGCTGATGAAAATAAGGAGGTAAAAATTTCCATGGTAAAGGACAGGAAGGGGTGTGTGTTTTGTGGTGAACAACATTCCAGTGCGTCTTACCAACAGTATCCTGATTACGCTTCTAGAATAGTGAGGCTTCAGGAATTAGGATGTTGTATGATTTGCATGAATTCCAAACACACTTCCGCAGACTGTAAAATTAAAGTAAATTATTGTTTCAAATGTAAAAAAGACAATCTTCATAGTGCTTTGTGCCCAAGGATGATGAAACATGAGGTTTCTAAGGCTGCAAGTGTCAGTATGACAGTTGCAAAAGCAAATACTCCAGTAACAATGCCAGCTGCAGTTCCAATTGCTGACGTAAAGGTAATGATTGAAAATAGAAACATATTAGCATGTACTCTTTTTGATACGGGTGCACAGAAAACCTTCATTTCTACAGACATTGTAGAGAAATTAAAGTTACCTATTGTCGGCAAGGTAAATCTGGCCATTACAGGTTTCTTAATTACTAAGGAGGCACAGTCCTTTGATTTAGTTAGACCTTTAATGCAACTTGGCAGATATAAATGCCGCATAACAGCAGCTGTACTGGATGAGATGGAAACGAGTATTCATATAAAGGGACTGAAGGAAACCTCTGATCATTTGCAGAGCTCAAGGATAAGGTTGGCAAAACAGAACGCGAAATCAGATACTGTGGGTCCCATAAAAATGATAATTGGATCAGATTATTGTGGAATATTTTAATACAGGACTTTTAAAAAGAATAAAGTACAGTTGTTCAAGAGTCCAGGAGATAACCTTATTATGTGCCAGTTGCCTTTTCCAAAGAAAGACAGAGGAGAGGCTAAATTGGTAGACTCAGTCCTTGTTACTTCCACGCAGTCAATAATGGTAGCTAGAGTAGGTGGAGAATTAGAACCTACTCAGATAAATGACTTGATGGATGAAAAAATTGAACCTGTACACAAACTCTGGGACCTAGACAGTGTAGGAATACACACTGAAGATCCAACGCCTGAAGATAAAATAACTTTGGATTTGTATAACCAGTCCGTGGAATTTTAAGATGGACAGTACTGGGTAGGATTACCATGGAAACTAAACCATTCGGAGCTACCAACAAATTTCCAAGCAGCTAAGGCTTAATTAAAGTCTCTTCTAAGAAAGTTGAGAGACAACCCTGAATATCTAACCATATATGATAATTTTATAAAGGATCAATTGAAGAATAAATTTATAGAAGAGGTAGAATTCCCTATTAACAACAAAGAGGGACATTATTTACCACATCATGCTGTAAGCAAGGATTCAGTAACAACTCCCATAAGGATAATTTTCAATCGTAGTAGTAAAGAGTCCAAGGAGACAGCTAGCTTGAATGATTGCCTATACTGTGGACCTACACCACCAAAGAAGTTAGGGAATGTATTACTAAGATATAGAGAGAAACCTTATGCTTTTACAGCAAACATTAGTAAGGCTTTTCTCAAAATGGATTAAGAGAAGAGGATAGGAAATTTACAAAATTCCTCTGGCCTCATGACCCTCAAAATGAGGATAGTCCATTGAAAACTGTTTCCGATCGGTGCTCTTTGGCTCTTGTGCTAGTCTTTTCCTACTTTGGAACACAATGAAGCATAATTTTGAAAGGGCCCAATGCCCGGAAATAGGGCATGCTTTTTACATCGATAATTTGCAAGGTGTTGCTGATATAGAGGCAGAAGCACTGAAGCTTATGAAGCAGCCAGTTCCGAATGTGGGATGGTAGATTTGCCGTTACAGAGCTGGAATACAAATTCACCGCTTTTGAAGAGTAAAATACAAGAGGACTATCCAAATACTGCCATTCCCAAAACTCAAAATGTGTTGGGTCTAACTGGGATACAAGGGCTGATGAAATAAGTTTAAAGCCGATTAAGTTCTCTGTCACTCTCACCAAGAGATCCCTGTTAAGTCAGGTCTCCATGTTATTTGACCCATTAGGATTAGTCAGTCCTATAGTTATTAGGGGCAAATGTTTAGTGCAAGAGGCTTGACGAGAAAAGTTAGTCTGGGACACAGAATTAGGTGAAACGTATTCTGAACAATGGGAACAGATCCGGAAGATATTTGAAAAAAAAAACATCATGTATTCCCTGGATGATAAACAATTAAACAGTAACGAGAAGTCACATCTTGAATGATATGGACTGTTTGTAGGAAAGACAATATAATCTATAGAACAACACTGGAACTCTCCAAGAATATCCCTAAGACAGAGACGAGGACGAGGCTATGCCAGAAAAGAAAGAGCAGCGGCACACCAGTAGCATAATTTGGGCAGTCTAAAAGGATGTGTGAAACAATAAGGGGAACATGACAGGTACAGCAAGAAGAAGGAGGTCCATTGGACATTAAATAAGAGTGAGTGAGCTGTGTCTGACCGATATATAGATGGGCTAGTGTAGTTTCCCATTGTCATATTCTATGATACGGATTGTGTAAAGGGAAAACGGATTAGCTTACTGTGCGGAGGTTATTACCCGCAATGTTAGACCAGAAGGACTGCCACCCTGAAGTTAGAAGTAATTATGGAGGTAACCAGAGGCCGGAATGGCACGAAAGCGAGAATTCCCTAAAAAAAGACTGCAGAACTAGCTAAAGAATGAACATGTTCATTTTCAGGTATACCTACGCGACTAGGGATCCAGCAGAAATGTACGTTTTTCTTTCCGACAGATAAACGAAATAGCAATCTTGAATCTCACTAACAAGGGGGTGTAACGAGGAGAAATATAACAAAAGGGAAAATGCACTAAGGGAATCAGTAAAAAAGTATAAAAGGTAATGATGAATAATAAATCATACTTCATAAGGCAAAATATACAGAATAGATTTCTGCTGTGAGTATGCTTGCAACAGATGGTAAGGTAAACTGACTGGATAGAGAGCGAAAAAGTACCGTATTGCATATCCTGTGCCATTTGATGTTTTAGACGCAATTGTGTAAACATGGGTAGCAGAAGAATGAGAAGATACGTGTTCGTGAAAACACGAATGAAGGACATGGGAAGCGGTGGAGGATTTGGAGTAACGAATAACAAAAATGAAAATTGGCATTGAAGGTAGGAGTCAGAGCCAGGGGTTTGAGTTATGTGATGTTTTAGACGCAATTGTGTAAACAAAAAAAAAAAAAAAAAAAGAGTGGGAGAGCAGCGGTTGTACACGAACTGGAAAGGGAGGATGAATGTGTGGACAGGAAGCAAATTTTGCTAGTGTGGATGGAGGGATATCCGGGAAGGGGATTGCCGGAGTTTGGTCGAGTATAGAAGAAAAAAAGCACGACATCGGAAAAGAGAGTACACCTGATTCAGCAGAGAGGGAGAAGATTTAAAGGCACCAAAAGCTAATCGTTGACCTAGATGATGGACTGAGTCACGTTGGGAAAGAAGGGAAGGAGAGGCAGAGGAATAGACTTGGCGCCGTAATCAAGTATGAAAATAACCAATCCTATGTGAAGTTGGAGAAGAGTTCGGGGATCAGCTCCAAATGTAATATGGGAGAGAGTTTGAAGGAGGGAGAGGTGTTGTAGGGCAGATATTTCTACGAAGGAAATATCTATCTATTGCCAGACTGCTCAATCCCATGAGAGGTGGCCACAAACAAAATCGCCTCCAAGTCGCCATGTCCCCGGCATTTCACTGCCCTGCTCCCAGCTCACCCCCCCCCTCACATATTCCTCTCCATTCCATCCCTACATCTCATCCTTGGCCTCCCTCTCCCTCTCCCCCCCCTCTACGTCACTGACATACACTCTCC
Source organism: Birgus latro (assembly GCA_018397915.1). NCBI lineage: Eukaryota > Metazoa > Arthropoda > Malacostraca > Decapoda > Coenobitidae > Birgus > Birgus latro. The sequence continues at coordinate 1,763 of JAGKTI010021205.1, read as the reverse complement.
TCGTCAGTCTCACACTCTCCATCCTCTCCACATTGTCAAACCACCTCAGTGTGTTTCTCCTAACTCTTCCAATCACATCCACATCCACACCAGAATGCTCCTCCACTTCCTTATTTGTCTGTCTCTCCATGTAAATCCACATGCTCCTCTCAAATAACACATTTCCACTGCTCTCACTCTTCACCTCTGTCCCTCCAGCAAGGTCCAAGCTTCACTTGTATACATTAGCGTTGGTATTATAATCAGTGCAGTCATGCAGTAACTTTTTCACTTCCATACTTACTTCCCTGTTCCTTAACATTGCTTTAACCCGTCCAGTCCCGACCGGTTTTTTACCCAGCCTACCTGCAGGTCCCGACCGATTTTCGACTTTTTGTTTAATGGCTGAAACCTTCGCTTTCGGTGAGAAACATCGAAAATTCATACAGAAATCGCGATCCTGAGGGTAGAAATGTTGATACAGGTGTCACTCAACCTAATATTTTCCTTCTTTTTCAGGGTACCTGGCTAAAAAAACGAACAATGGAAGGGTTAACTAATTCAAGACACTTTAAATTACGTATTTATTTCATTTATTTGGTACGAATTTATGTGTAGTACAAGTCTATATTGGTTTTCACACAATAACACATGTCAGGGGGAAAATGTAATATTGTATAACTGAGTATACAATGTATAGCTATGTGTGCTAGGAATGACTATCGAGTCGATTATTACGAGAGAATAGACTCGTGAAATCAAGTGGCGATTTCATTTTTATGCTGGCTTCCTTCGCCAATTCTCTAGAGTCGAGAATTTATAGACTTTCTCAACAGTACACAGCAGAAACTAGACGCTCAAGTAGGCTGTATTACTGTACTGTTGGCCTCTGAGAAAGTTAGTTTCTCCCCTTAACATTCAAAAAAAAAATAATAATAATAATAATAAACAGGATCTTGGCTGAGCCAAACTCCTAGCTAGCACAACGGATTTAAGGATTAATACCCCAAAGCTGGCTGAAGTACCAGTCGTGATTAATATAAAGAGTTGTGCTAACATGGAGTAGCAAAAGTGTACTAAATATGTGGGGAAATCAAACACGACTGTTACATTTAACAAAGTTCAAGAAAACGAACTGTAAATTTATTGAATACAAGAAAATAAATTTACTTTACATGAATTAATTCAAATCAAAGAAAGGGAAATGCACTCACTCAAACAATAACCCCAAAACTTGAGCCTAGGAAAAACAAAAGAAAATACTGATCGGTATAGATGAGACCGTGCTGCTGTAGTCGATCACCAAGCTGGTGGGAGCTTCGGGAATACACGCCAATACAGGCTGAGACCTGAAATCACTAAGAAAAGTGATCGCTCGAGCCTTCGTATGGCACAACCATACACTCCGAGACTAAGAAACAGACTAACTATGTTTTCGGGTGTCTGACGTGAGGGTGTGCGAAAGAGTGTTGCCGGGTAACGGCCAGGGAGGCACAAGCGATAATTCATAAATTATTGCTCAGAGCAATGCATTGTCTGTACATAAAGACAATCACTCACGAAAGAATGACGAAAGTTTTGACCACTTGATGTGAATATAAGTACGCGAGTGGACGGTTGAGAGAATGAGCGAAATCTCGTGCATTTCAGAATTATTCGTTGCTCTCGCAAAATCACTCGATGTCATGATTTACGTTACATAATTTCAGGATGTAGAAAATTCGTGACATTACGCCACTGAAAAATCAAATTTTTCTGTGGAAAAATTTTAACATTATATATAC
>JAGKTI010021204.1:0-15873 GCA_018397915.1 Birgus latro | reverse complement strand
TGGGTAGGTCACTCTCACATTATTGCTGAGGTGGGTAGGTCACCCTCACATTATTGCTGAGGTGGGTAGGTCACCCTCACATTACTGCTGAGTTGGGTAGGTCACTCTCACATTACTGCTGAGGCAGGTAGATCACTGTTATATCGCTGCTGTGGCAGGTAGGTTACTCAGATAACTTGCACCTTTGGTGACGTCACCAGCTGCGGCAGGTGTCATGGTGCGTGACGGTGGTGGTGGTGAGTGACGACCCAGCCTTCCTTGCCGCCTTCGCCCACTGGTCCCTCAAGGGCCGCCTCCTGGTGTGGTCCACCAGGCTCCTGGTGCTCACTCGCCTGCCCAGGGACGACCTCGAGGCTTTGCTCGCCTCTCACTGGACATTCTCTATGATGAACACCATGGCCATCAATATCGATATGTCTGCACGAACACCCGCGTAAGTTTATACTGTACACCCATGAAAATTTGCACCGAAAGATACACAGCTTTAACACAGTATGATGACAACTATGTTAAGATAGTAAACATATATGATAGAACAAAAGCAGTAAATGTAAAAGATCATACTGTTTGTAGTCACAATTAATAGTAATAAACTGATGCACATTAACATGCATGAACCTTATAGGAAGCGTATTGAACAACAGCAACTTGTGTTAAGTATGTTTGCTTATATGTTTTTATGTGTTTATGTGGAAATTGAAAGCACAGAGAGTTTGGGAACACAAGAGCAAATATGGTTTTTCTAAACAATACAACACCCACAGTTTGACTGAAAACGTGTGTACGGTAAGGGAGAGACAGGGAGATGCCAATAGGGGCTACACACCGGGGCCTTAGTGAGAAACTGAAGTTGAAGAGTCGAAGAGGACTGTTAGTGTCTGAGTGAGATCAGTGTAGAAGGAAAGCAACATAAGTAACTAATGAGAAGTGGCCAGTTAACTGCCCGGCCATCTCATTTTGCTGTTTCTGAAAAGGTGGCACCCATCAGAGATATTTACCGGTAATCTCTTCCTGAAGGAACTCGGAGAATAGGTTGTCTGAATAAGTTGTGTGGATATGAGCAGGGTGAACTGAGTTTTAATATTAATCTATTTGGTGTTGAGGAGAGCATGGGGCATTTTGAATGTGTATAAGTAGAACTTGCAGCATTTGTTCAGAGCATTATTCCTTGGAAAAATATTGGTTTTGTGTACCTACACATCTACTGAATCACCACTTATACTACACGAAGGATCAATAACATTAATTGATTTCATACTTACCGACATTCTAAGTCGCTTTGCAGATTTCGTGGTCCTCTTTTTTGTTAACCATACAAACCAAGTCGATATTACAGCGCTGCAAAAACATTGAGGAGAACGTTGAGGTGCAACTAAATCGCTAAGGATCACAAGATTTATTTGGAATATGCCATTTATTTGGAATATGCTGGTGTGGCTTGTTTAGCCCGAGAAATCCCATCGACGTATGGGTAAGTCGCGATGTTTTGTCACAGATACACCCATCGATGTACGGGTATGTCGCGCAATTGCAAGGGTCATAATTTGCACAATCTTCAAGTTTCATGGGTGATTTTTGGTAGGCATATGTGGGAGACCTTCCTCTACCTGCTGTCAGCGGGGATACTGCCTGGCCCCACCTACCCCCCCCTCCCCACATTGGGCAATTCACCTGTTAGAAGTAAGCTGGCCAGTAAAGGTATATTGCCCCGCGGTCTCTCCAATGACGAAATTCACCCTGAAAGTGATTCCTGAGGTGGAAGACAAAGATATAAAGAAGATAGAGCAAGAAACAAACAGAAGGATGAGGTGGTAATGTCATAAAGGAAGGTGCCAAATGAGGATGTGTTTGGTGACTGAACAATGCTTCTATTGCCTATATAAATGTATGAAAACCAATATAGTCTGTTACTACACATAAATTTGTACCAAGTACATAAATAAATACATAAGTGAAAGTGGCTTGAATTAGTTAACCCTTCCATAGTTCGTTTTCTTTAGCCAGGTATCCTGAAAAAGAAGGAAAACGTAAGGTTGCATGACACCTGTACCAACATTTTTAAGCACTTGATCGCGATTTCTCTATGAATTTTCGATGTTTCTCACCAGAGGCGAAGGTTTGAGGCAATAAAAAAAAATTCCAAAAATGCTCGGGATTTTGGGGTATCGTTAGTTCGAAATCGGTCGGGACGTAACGGGTTAGGTAAAGTGTTATGATAGGTAAAGTGTATAAAGTGTCACCCTTTTTAATGCTAGTTTGGCTTAAAATTGTCACTGCTCCATCCGGAATGCTGTCCTGTAACAATAGGTGAACACTAGATTACGGTGCTAGTCACGAAGAAGTGCAATGGAAGGTATGTTGAGGCGTAGGATAGCCTTTTCCGTCACTCAGCTACCTGACATAAACCATCAAAGGACGAAAGTCTGGGCAAAGATAAACTCGGTATAGTTCCATGTCAAATTGCTCCTTACATTTCAGTGAAGGGACAGTATCGTTGATGTTCCGTTATTTAACATTTGCTGCGCATTACAGATGTGGAATATATCGTTGCGTTGCTTTATCTGATATTTATTGTGTATTAGGGACGTGAAATATTTCGCTATGTTCTTATATTTAAAAATTATTGTCTATTATATTATGTTGAAAATATCGATGTTCCTTTATTTAACATTTACAGTGTCTTACATATGTGCAATATATTATTAATGTTTCATTTACTTAACATTTATTGTGTATTACAGATGTGGAATATTTGCACACCTGCCATACAGCCCCACCGGTGCTCGGGTACTGCAGGTGGCTTCATGGACCCCCACACGAGGCTTCATCCACCACAAGTCTCAAAGCATGTTTCCTGATAAATTCCGCAAGTTTGTAATGTACCCAGTCTGTCTGTCTGTCGCTAGTTGTTTTAATCCCGAAGGAGTGGCCACAAAGAAATCGGCTCCATATCATCTTATGCTTTGCCATCAGGCTTCCCTCTCTCCAGTTCACGCACACCTCACCAATACATCTCTCTACTCCATCCACTGCCTCTTATTAACTTGAGGATGTCACCAAATCCTCTCCATCTTTTCCCACATATTTGCCATCTCTCCATGACTGCTGACCTCTAACAGTGGAGGGACACCAGAATGTAGTACTGGTCACAGTGATGTGCTGCGGACAAAAATATGCAGTACATCAGTAGTGTTGTCATATTCTGCAATTAAGCCAAGGTGAAGAAGCTGTAAAAGGAAGAAAATCTCCGCCTAGGTACGGATTTACTACATAACCCCAGTCCGTTTAAGCAGAACCGTCGACCTCAGGCATGAACTGCACCTATAGGGTTGCCCCAAAGATTCCCTATACCGTTGATGTGTCTGTGAATGGCATGTGCTGTACAGTGCTCCATTATGTGTGTTATGTTGCGTGGGTTTATTCTACAAGCGGGGCATTTGTAATATTATGCAACTCCACTCAACCCATATCTAGGATGGTTCCCTGTGAAGGGCTGGCTGATGTCCTGACCTAAGCCTAGCTAGATGAACTTCATCAGCTCTATTTTAGAAAACCGATGATGGATCGATATCAAGAGGAGGGGATTATAATATAGTGTTGTGATCGAGGAGTTGTTTTACCCTTCGCCTGAAGTGAATATGTAAGTGTTTCTTCACTGCTAGTGCCGGTATATCAGGAGGTGAGATGTTGCTGTGTAGAGGATTTCATGATGTTTGTGTGGTGAATATGTCATGAGCATAAGTGTGTTGTGTTCCTCTGTCATGTGATGACAAGGGTGTTGTGTTATGGCACAAACCGTTACATAGAACTGCTGGCCTCTCAAATCAAGGCGGTCCCTGATAGGGAGGACTTTAGTTTCAGAGTGTAAACACGCTGTGAGTGTGGTTTTGATGCAGCCAGTAGTGATACATAGGGCATTGATCTGTATGGTTTACTTGGTGGAATAATGATTTTCAGAAAGGATGGAAGCCCATGCTAGTGAGGCATAGAACATCACTGAGCTAATGTATTGTTTGTAAAGTGTTTCTTTTTGTTGCTCAAGGTCTGGCCCTATAGTTGTCCTGAGTGCACTGAGTCTGGTGGTGCTTTGCCTCTTGATGTCCTGTATACAGTCCTCGATGGTGAGTCAGGAGTCTCAGAGGAAAGAGTACTGCTATGGCACACGTATACTCATAAGAAAAAGTATCGTTACCCCCAGGAATGTTCGATGCGGAACGAACGTTAGCTGGACTATGTGGGCGGGTCCTAATTGCTGTTCGCCCTTCCCCTATCTAGTGTTGCCATATCACAATCCCATTACAAGAGTTGGAATAACAAGCAAGAATGAGCCATATGGCAGAGAAACGTTTGCGTTACTCTAGCCCAGGGGGATTAATAATGAAACTTGGCACGTTTATCATTTTCCTACTATTCGACACTTCTTATCTATAGAATATCAAGTAAATTATTTCGAAGGGTATTAAATCTAGGCACCGACTTTTATTTATTTTTTTTTTTTTTCGTTTATGATAGTCTAGCAGGGATGCACGATTTCATTTGTTTGTTTTAGATGGGTGGTTAAATGCTTCAGATGGATGCTTGAGAATTAATATGGATGGGGTGTCGTATATCCATGTTATGCATTATGGAGATGTCACAGAGTGCACGAGGGGCTATAATCGCTCTGCAGGCTCAGGGACTGAGCAACGATGAAATTGCGCGACGAGTTGGAATTTCCAAGGCGACAGTGCGAGGTGGATAAAGCGACACAAGGACACTGCCGCCACAAACAACTTGGCTCGGAGTGGTCATCCTCGCTGCACAACCGAGGAGGAAGACCAGGTGTTTAATGCATCGTGTGATAAGCCCTATGTTTGTATGATAATTTACAGAATTTATCGATACCTTAAATCATATAACATGTTAATATTGGGTTTTCCATATTGTTGAACAAGGCAACAGCATGTGCCATAGAAGCAGATCCATTATCCTCTGCCGGCGACATACGAGCAGACCTCAGATTGACCTGCAGTGTATCAACCATCCGCAACAGGCACCGAGCAATGGGTCTGCACGTGCGCACTCCAGTCCACAAGCCCAAGCTCACAGCACATAACATGGAGGCCAGGATGGCGTATGCTCTTCAGTATGCTAACAAAAGTTCTTCATTCTGGGAAAGGGTCGTTTTCCGTAACGAGAAAACTTTGTCTTCCGAAGGAATTTGGAAGACAGTATGTCTGGCGCATGGCAAACACCAGGAAAGCCACTTGTAACCCCGCCACTTTGTCCCAGTTTGGGCTCATGTCACACAAAGCACCTACTGCATGCATAACAAAGTTGTGCTAATACCCACTGGTATATAACTAATACAGTGTGAAATATCTATGTTATTTTTTATTCCTATCCAACATATATGAGACCGAAAATGTTCTTGGGCGCACGAGGAGTGGGCGTGTTAATGCTGGACTGTTTGGGTGGATGTGCTCGAGTGGGGTAGGGGAGCTGACTGATGTGGGTCCAGGTCGGTTCATGGGAGCCAGCTATGTTGACCTCCTTGAAGATGTGTTGCTACCCACAGAGCAATGGCCTTCCCCGAACCAGAGCCTTTTTGTCTTGTCCAGGACAATGCACACATCTAATGTGGTAAAGGATTAGTTCAGGCCACACCCCGAGATCAAAGTGCTACCACATCCACCCAAATCACCCGATTTAAATTCAATTGAGCACATTTGGGCGGATATGAGCAAGCACATGCCCAATGACCGAGCTCGCAGTCGCGACGCTGTTGTCAGTAATGCGTTGCAGGCATGGGAACGGCTGCGCAGCGATGAGAAGCGAATGTTGACGGCTGAGGTAGTGGCATCAATGCGTCAATGTACAGTATAGAGGCTGTTTTGGAAGCAGGAGGTGGGCATACAAAATATTAAAGCAATGAGACTGAACACGTAGTATTATTTTCCTTCTACTCAACACTTATTATATATAGAAAGCAATACATATCATTATTTCATTGAAATTTAATAACTTGGCATGTATCGGCTGAATTACTATCACACGTCTGGCATGGGTGCACATACTCATTGTCTGTCTGCATGTGTGTTGCCGACTATACACCATTCTCTTATACTTTTATTCAATGAATTCGGTGCTGGATAATAAAACGTATTGTCTCTATACACAGAGGCCAAACGATCAAATTGGCTCTTATTACCTCTAGCACAAATTCTAATATCTGTGTCTCACATAACCGATATTGGGGGGTTTGCAGTACAAACTTTCCTGTCCCGTCATTCCACAACACTTTGTCGTTGTCATAGTGCATGACTCTGAAGTGTTGTCGTTGTCATAGTGCATGACTCTGAAGAGTAACGATAGTTTTTCTTATGACTGTACATTCGACAGCACAAGTTCGTCCCTCTCAGCGTGCGTGATACAAGCCTGTTGATCTGGGAATAGTGTGTGAGACAGAGTTGACAGGTATGGTTTAAATGGCTAATATTAAAGAAATGTGTTCGTAGATAAGTTACGAACACATTCCATAATGATAATATTGAATTGCTGCATGTGGGATAATAACGTTATTGTGAAATGTATGGCCCTGGTATATACTGATTCTTCGTTACGGACACAGACGCACAGGATTATTTCGGCTGGACTGATGTTGCCAGCATGTATTATATGAAGTATTATAGAACGTTTGCAGTCCTAAAGGTGAGGTTGCAAGAAAACATTAATTACGATGTCACTTACACACTGAACAAACATAGAAACTGACTGTGTGTTTCGCGAGTATACGGTTTTGTGTTAAATGTTAAATCACTTCCCTTCCTGACCTCTCTCCCAATCCGTGCCTCGTCTTCCCAGTCACGTTCTGCCATTATCCACGTTTTATCATTAATGCTGAAAATCGTATGTCAGTAGCTAGAGTGTGGAAAGTAATCGGTAAGAAAGTGTTAAATGAGCTTCTTCTTCTCCTCCATCGCTATGAAGTGTCATCCGTGACTTAATATACAGTAAATGTTAGTAACATGAATAAATCGTCTCTGTGGTGGATAGGAGACATTACTCGCCACCATTTACATAACATTTATATAACCATCGTTTATACAGTGCTCCAAATACACTCCCTTTCCACCGCCTCGTTGTCTCCTCCCCTTCCCCATCCACTGTCTCCATCACTCCTCCCCCACTCCCTCCGTCCCCCCTTGTTTCCATCCTGCAACACTTTGAATCCCTCCCCACAGTTTTATTGTATTGACCCAGCTCGACTTCTCTCCCTTGTCATTTCATATGTCTTTTTTATCTCCCTTCTTCACTTTTGTCTCAGGAGCTGAACAGTAGGCTATAACGCGTTTGGGTTTTGTTTTTAGACTGCATTCTTTAATCCCCCCACTGCATATCCATACCCCCTCTCACTGCATATGTACCCCCACTGTAATACCCCCCCCCCCGCTGTATATCCCCACTGCTAGGTCTTAAAAGTGCTAAGTCAAAACTATCTCCAACGCTTCGGGCTAGGCAGATGTTGTCAGTCCAAGGTGTGCTCTCACGAAGGGAACACTGTGGTGAACTCTCTTATAATAAACTCCTTAAATAGCTACTAGAGAACTGTGTTTCTCTAACCAAAGTGCAGTGCCTTACATTTGGTAGCAGCAGCGCCTCGAAACATCGTTCCTGATCGCCTCCTACAGTGTTTAGTGATACCAACAAATACTCACCACTCACCAGTGACGTTCTCTAATCCACCCCACCCACACACCTTGCTGTTCTTCGGCCGCAGGTGTCACCACAACTGACCTACGCACCTATCTCGCCAACTGTGCACCTATTCTCAGTACCTGTTCAGTGCTTGCCATATAGTGTCCCCTCCTCTCAAGGTGTCACCTCACCACCGTCTGCCGTTCGCCCCAGCACCGCCCACTGCAGTTACCCTGTGCAACCCTATTCAGTAGCCGCCCAACCCTATTCACCCAGCCGGTGCCTCTTCACCCCCCCAACACCACATGTGCTGTTGTGCTGAGTAGGCGTATTCACGTACCGTCTCTCAACCACCGAGCCAGACCGCCTTCTCTCAGCCTCATCCTGACTCTCTCTGGCCACCGACCCTCTTATTCACATATCGACTCAAGACCAGCGAGCCAATCCACTTCCTCCAAGACTCATCGCACATACCTCGGAGCCGGCCTATGACATCGTATTCACAACCACTTTCATCCACTACAAGCCACGCCCACACCCTTTGAGCATGGTCTTAACTCCAAGCAAGTTACCTCCACATTCGAAACCAGTCTCATCTCTAGCGTGCCGACCAGTCTTTCATAAGCAGTGTCTTCAAGTCAACGACCTACTCCACTTTATGCACACCTCATCTGTGTAAATATATTATAGTTTATCCTTCATCCCCCCATTCTTGACTTTCTATAGAGCTCATTCTCTGGATTTTCTCTACAGATTGCATATTATGTAAATATTCATCTCTCTCCCCTCATTTCATACTCATCCTCATCGACTATATTTATGACTCATCTCACATTTCACCCTTTATTTATTAAACCCCACGTCCATTCATCTTCATTCATTTTCACTTCCAAATTCTTTCATATTCACACTGTAAATATATACATCTCCCTTCTTTTCCTTCACCCTACATTTTCTCACCACACTACATGTCATACTTTGAAGATACAAAACTTATTCCCACCAACCACAGCCAACAAACTGCAAATGACCAAACAACAAACACCGTGGAGAATTCAGTGACTCATCTCCGCAGCGGCCGTTCATATCCATGCCACACCTCAGTGACTCAGACTTCATTTCCCACCAACCCACATACTTTAAATCCAGATACTATAAATCCAGATACCTCATACTTTACCCCTGATTCTCCTTCAACTATCGTTACTCCTCACCCACTTCACTCCCCGTCTCCACTACATTTAACTATCACTACCTTCTCTCTCTCTCATTCCCCTACTTCAGTAGCTTCCAAACTTCCAACCACGGCTCAACCTCTCCCCTAAAGTCCATCTATCTCGATGATGCGAACCGTCCCAAATTTACCGGCGAGGACTCGACTTGTCAGTTTACGATTTCCTCAGGAGGTAGAAACCGACATCCACAATCAGCAAGTTACAGGTGAACCCCTCAAAGTTTCTTATGTAATGGGTCGATTACACCAAGGCAAATCGGACATCGGAGCGATCTGTGCAGGTCATTTCAATGACATTAAAACCTTTGATGATTTCCACAAAGAACTCATAAAACTTTGTTACCAGCATTCCACTGCCACATCTCATTGGATTAACTAATCTCCTCACCCAGATGGAGGAGGATATGACAGTCCCAACACAAAATGCAAAACTATGCGAAGCAGCCGCTGCCAAGAAGGTCACCAGTAGCGAGATGTGCCAATTACTTGTAGGCATGAAATGGATAGAAGAAGTAGATGGAGTACCTATGCTTTCACTCAGCAACTTTGCAGATTTACTAGGTTACCTGAGATTCCTGAACTGATTTGATCTTAGACAATAAGAGATAGCTCTGTGGATAGGTTTCAGTCCAGGAGATAAAATCTTCCAGATCACCAATACATGAACAGGCTCGAACAGCACGCATCAGGCCACAAACCGCCCCTTGGTCTACCAAGTATGTCACACCTCCACTCCACCAGATCACTCCCGTTCCCGTCCCGCCATGCGAGGAAGACCTGGCATCGTTCGCCAACCGTCGGTCGTGATCAATCTAGTGTCCGATGGAACAGACAATCCTTAGTTCTTTGCTGGCACTGTGGTAATCCCGGACATCGAGAATCCAGTTGCGACTGTAAACACAGTTCTCTAGTAGCTATTTAAGGAGTTTATTATAAGACTGTTCACCACAGTGTACCCCTCGTGAGCACACGCCTGGGACTGACGACATCTGCCTAACCCGAAGCGTGGGAGATAGTTTTGACTCAGAACTTTTAAGATCTAGCAGTGGGGATATACAGTGTGGGGGGAGGGGGATATTACAGTGGGAGTACATATCCAGTGGAGGGGATGGATATACAGTGGGGGCACAGATATACAGTGGGGGTACATTATTATAGTGATTGTGGCAGTGGCTGACAAGAGGCATTAACTGTTCGAAGGACGGCATTCAGTGCTTCAGTTTGGTCATCATTTTATTACTCCTTCTCCCTAGCCATTAATCTCTTGCTTACAGTATTTTTTTTTAAATTCCAGCATATATAAAATATGAAGCACAATCGTCCTTCCTTTCCCCCAAAGAAAGTAACAAGTGAAAAATAATAATTGCCTGTGTTGTGTTGCAAAAGAGTAGGACCTACATGCATCTAGAAGATATTTTCTGAATAAGTATTGCCAGTATTCTTGGTGATAATTTGTAGTTCTTCAGTTACGGTTAAATACAGCAAAATAGATGATGGTCACAAAAGCTGTAACCTGCTACCATAAATTTGGCAACCATAATCATCGTAATATATGATGAAGGGGGATTATACCCCTCTGAATGAGTAGATTAATCCCTTAGTGGAATATGCTTGTCGTTAGCCCGGAATGCATGCAGGTGTAAGTGGAAGTATTAGATTGTCGCGGTGAAAGGGCTAATTATGGTAAAGGTTCACTTCCTATCCACCTGAGTCGTTGTCACTCCTGTATCGATGATATCGGCAGTTTCAGAACAGATGTTCATGACGCTGACGGACAGCCATGCCATTACCTTTTGTTCTGACCATGTTATGCAGCTATGGGGATGGAATGATATGAGCACTCTTGCTGGCTGCTTTCTCTGACCTTGTAAGATCATGTGTTGAGGGAGTTCAGATCAAAGCATTTCGATGGCATATTCTTTTAAATTATAAATTAAGCAGACGTAGTTCATAGGTCTCACTCAAGTGGGAGACACAATGTGGGAGGGGGGGAGGGGGTTATGAAAGCAGGAATACCATGGGTATGGGAAGGGGTTAGATATATTAGAATCTGGGACACAAGCAAATAATGATGTCACAAGGTGTAGTGAGGAGTGAGGGATACAGAAAGGGGGAAGGAGGCGGGGAGGGAAGGAGTCCGCAAGGGGGGGATAGTACTGAACACTGATAGTTACAGTCGACATACTGCTGTGTAAGTAATCTGGTTACTTGTGTGTAATACAGTTGGCAATATAACGTGCAGGAGTATTGTGTTAATATATCACTACAATTACGACTTAAATTCCTGTAAATGATAACTGTACTCAAGTCATGAATAACCGATTCAATTAGAGAGGTAAAACGAAGCGGGGTCAATTAAATGAAACCGTGGGGAGGGGTTGAGGGTGTTGAGGGAGAGAAACAAGGGGGGGGGGGAGGGAGGGGGGAGGAGTGAGTGGAAGGGAGAGGGAGTGTACTTGGAGCACTGTATGAACGATAGTTGTGTTATATAAATGGTGACGAGAAATGTCTCCTAACCACCACCGTGATCAATTATGCATATTACTATCATTTATTTTCAAGTCACATAACATTTCATAGCGATGGAGGAGAAAAAGAAGCTTATTTAACATTTTTATATTGGTTACTTTCCACACTCTACCTACTGACATACGATTTTCAGCATTAGCGATAAACGTGGATGATGGCAGAGCATGACTGGGAAGAGGAGAGACAGGTAGTGAGAGAGGTCAGAAAAGGAAGTGATTTACTCGCGATACACGCACTGTCAGTTTCTATGTTTGTTTAGTGTATAACTGACATCGGAATTTATGTTTCCTGCAACCTCAAATTAGGGCCGCAAACGTTCTATAATATTTAATATAATGGTTGCCGGCAACATTAGTACCATCCAAATAATCCTGTGTGTCCTTGTCAGCAATGAAGAATCTTCATACAATAACGTCATTCATTTCACAATAACGTTATTATCCCACCTGCTGCAAATTAATAATATAATTAGGAAATGTGTTCTATCTTCGAACACATTTCTTTAATATTAGCCATTTAAACCATACCTGTCAACTCTGTCTCATACAGTGTTCCCAAATCAACAAGCTCGGTTCACGCACGCAGAGAGGGACGAACTTCTGCTGTCGACTGTACTGCACATTGTTAAGTTTGATGTGGGAGGAGCTCAGCATTCATGCTTACTGCTGATGATGATTGCAGTGGTGGATTTGACTGGGGCAACGGTTAGCCTCTTGTTCTTGACTCAAATCTGCGGTGTATTGAGGTAGTCCTGCAGCAGCGTGCAGGCTGTGTCTTTGGTGTGTGGTTGTTATGGTGATGTCATCTGCATAAAAAGCAATATCTGTGAGCGGCTGGGGTGTGGGAAGAGTGTGGGCAAATGAATGGAGCCCTGTGGAAATCCGCTAGGGAAATTTCGTGTTCGTGATGACTTGCTCTGGAATGTAACATGTGCTTGTCTTCCAGACAAATAGTTGGCAAGCCAACGTTTGGTGCTCTTCTTCATGTTAGTGTTGTAAAGTTTCCATTGAAGGATAGCATCAAAGGCTTTACTAATAATATCTATTGTAAGAAGCATGTGCTGTGCTAGTGTCGCAGAGTTGATGTTGTCCAATGCTTGTGTGAGATATATCAGTAGGCTGTTTGTACGGTGCAGTGCTCTAGTCATATGAAAAAGCAGGAGGGACATGGAAAATCACTTTGTTGATAATAAGGCATTCAGTTATTTTGGATGATGTGCTAAGCTGTGTTGTGTGTCTGAATGAAGAAGGGAGTATTGGGTCTTTGGTTAAAGTATAGTGACAATTATTCCATGTTTTTAAATGTTGCGAATGCAGCAGTGTGTATATAAGTAGTTGCTGATGTTTGTGAGGGCGTGGATGCCTTGTGGTCCTAAATGTTTCATGTGCAGGTTGCTGATACCATCGAGCCCTGTGGTCGTTCATTTTATATCCTGAAAATGTTATGTGTCTGTTCTGCGTGAAGGAGGTTGATATTATGGCCGAATGGAAGGGACTGTCAGTGATGAGAGGGTTGTTTTCTAGGTTCAGTGCGTGTTGTTGTTAAGTGGCTTATGTTTGCGTAGTGGTTTTCGAGTATGTTTGCTTCTTCTTTGAAGGAAGGGATGTGTTGGCTTTTGAAGGTGATGGCAGCATGGGCCTTGGAAGTGCATGTTTGTAATTTAGTGATATCGAAAGTGTTTTGTCGAGCTGAGAGGTGTCTGTGGAGAGATTATGACTTCATATTTCCATTTTCTTTTGTACTGTTTTGTTATTGATCTAATCTTTTAGCTCCTGGAGCACTGTGATGGTATAGTGTGTGTGGGAGAGGTGAGTTGTATTTAAGTATGCCGTGCTGTGTTATGAGGCGGGCAATCTCCGGTGTAAAGTTTGGGTTGCGACGTCTTCTGTTGCCTCATGGAATGTGGTGTTTGTGTGCGTTGAGTATGGTGTTGTTGAATTTTGTAATGTTCACGTTGATGTTGATGATGTGTTGTTTAGTGTATGTTGCCCTGTTTCTTCAGTAAATTCTCCCCATTCTGATTTCTTATAATTAGTGTGCGTAAGATGTTATCACAGTGGACTGGATTGTGTTGATATGGTGAAAATGACGGGGAGATGATTTGTAGCACGTTTGAGTTCCGTTCGCCAGGTGTTGTTGAGTAGATAGATAGATAGATATTTATTGACCACAAAAATTCATCCACAGAATATAACCATGCACAGTAAAACAAAAAAAGGTCCAAATGCAGACGCAAACATTCAAACAAGAAAACAACACAAATACAAACCACAAACAGTAAAACAAAATGGCAATCGGTATGCACAAAAAACATCACAGACAGACACAATGCAATAGCAACTTGTACCATAAAATGTGCACAAAAGGAAAAATAATACTAAAAGAAGAAGAACTAAAATCGTAACACATTGACAGAAGTAGAGTTACTAATACAACCTCAAGACAGAATGTACAGAAGCACACACAACACCGTAATCAGTTCTTTCCATAAGATTTTCTAAAGTTGTAATATTGAAATGCCTACGTAGATTCTATGACATGGGACACTGTTCAGATACGTGCTTTTCAGTCTGTATATCTCCACAATTACACAGGCGTTCCTCTATCGGCAACCGACCTCTTCCGCGCTAATTCCATCGCCCTTCTTCTATTGCAAGGGAATGTGCACTTAATCGTAACTGTGACCAAGATATTCGTTCCAGCTCCCTAATTCCTCTTTTCAACTCATATATTTTGTGGACAGAAAGACTGGAATTTAGTGAGTGATATAACTGGTATCTGGATGATGCAGACGCTCTAACTTTCTCTTTCAACTGGTCACGCGCAATTCGTATATCATCCACATTATTCTCAATAAGGTCTCTAACATAACGTGACGTGTAACAGTTACAGTCAGGCATCACTCGAATGGCATGAGATAATGGATCACAATCTATGTTTCTCCTTTCTCTCCACATTTTTACAAAGAATTTTCGTTGTTTCGCCCTAACCAGCACATGAAACGAGGGTAAATCTGACTCTAGCAAACACAGATCATTGGCAGTGATTTTCCTAACACCCAATAATTTTTTAATACACCACATACATAGTTTCTTTACAGGTTTAGCATCTCCGTTCATCCACGACTCTGAGCCATACAAGTACTGGTAATCAGAATGTGATGTCTGGGGAGGAGGGGTTGCAGTCTGTCTGGTGAGGGATGAGGGGTGCATTGTGAGGTATCATAAAGAATGTACATGTTTGTTTGCTGAAGTAAGGCAAACTAAATATAACATTTTCCAATCGAAATATCGATTTTCTTTTTTCCTCCGCAAAATCAGTCGGAGAATGAATCGGTTCTACTTTAATTTGAAACCACTTCTATTTGTATGTATCCCGCAGACGTAGATAAAAAGAAAATCGCAGTAATCTGTATCGCTACCTTCTGCCAGCACAATTCGGAGGTGATCGTTCAACTGCTAAAGAATTGACATGTTGTCTTCCCCACGACCCAGTGACATGTCCCCCAAACACCCTTGCTAATACCACCACACCAGACCTGAGTGAAACAAGTTGAGCATGTGTAGGCATTAAGTATCAGTGCCAGTATCGTGACATGTGAAGATGTCTGGCTAGTAGAAAGCTCTTGTATCTTCAAAAAACGATTGCCAACTGTGTCCAGAGTCGGAAGAAAAATGTGGTGTCATGGAATACAAGAGTGTTAGAGAGGGAGTTGTGTTGTGGAAAGATGGTCGTTGCTTGGTAGGGACAGAAAGGCCTGGCAATTCTTTTGACGAGGCCATTCCTCACAGGATGCAAAGTCTGGCAATAGCTTGACAAGCAGATAGATAGGCAGGCTAACAGTTTCTGCATGGATTAGACAAACATGCATCCAAGTTTCTCGTTGGCAAATTATCGTTCCTTTTCTCATGGTAAAGTTATCCAGACACGTGACACCCAGTATTTTTCTTTTTATCACGTGTTCATTCTCCCTCTGTTTCAGTATGATGATAATTATCTTCTCAGGCTATTTTTGATGCTTCCGGACGATTTTACTTCGGTAGGGGTGTGTAGAGATAATGGATTAGAGGAGGGTCGTGAGCACTGTATGGACAGCACACCGCCGACTCGACGCCAAACCAAAAGTTATCCATAGTTTTTAAGGGAAATAAGTAGAATTTTGCATGTTTACAGACAAAACTGAAACATCTGAGTCACAGCAGCTACATTTGGCGCTTCGGGGAAGGGAGAAGAAACCTTGTCTTCTAATCACGACCAGAAGAGAAACTATCCAGTTATAAAAGAACGGAATATTGTCTAAGTATCTTTAATAGCTTTCTTAAGTATGATCTAAAGAATTCGGCTTAGACATGAGGGATATGGAACAGGGAGGATGGACTGGGAATTCTGTATAAATCAAAGTGAGAACCAAAACAAATCCTCCAGGGCGGGTG
>JAGKTI010021203.1:0-15873 GCA_018397915.1 Birgus latro | reverse complement strand
ACAAGAATTCGTAGAGAGGAAGAAAGGAACTTTGAAAAAGGTATAATTGACAAATGTAAGGATGAACCCAAATTATTTTAAAGATTTGTTAATGGCAAATTGAAACAAAAAGAAGGAATCACCAAATTGAAAGTAGAAGGAGATGTCTATAAAGATGCGGTAATGCAAGCTGAAATAATGAACAAACGTTTCCAATCGGTTTTTACTAATGAAGGGGAGTTTGTGGAGGGGGAGGGAGTGACTAGGAATGTAGTGATAAAAGATATAAAAGTGGAAGTGCAAGAAGTGTACAAATTACTGGAAACTCAAGATGTAAGGAAAGCCCCAAGACCGGATGGAATTTCAAATTGGGTACTGAAGGAATACAGAGAACAACTGGTGGATAAGATTCACAGATTAATTGTGTGTTCGCTGGAAGAAGGGAAAGTGCCTCGGGAATGGAAGAGAGCAAATGTGGTACCAATTTACAAGGGAGGAAACAAGGAAGAACCCTTGAACTATAGACCAGTGTCCCTAACCAGCATGGTTGCAAAATTGTGCAAGAGGATTTTGAAAGATAGATGGATAAAATATCTGGAAGAGATGAATATTTTGACTGAGAGTCAATTTGGATTCAGAAGTGGAAGGTCATGTGGTTCCAGCTTGTTGAGCTTTTATTCAAGAGCGATTGATGTGCTACAGGAGAGAGACGGTTAGGTGGATTGTGTGTACTTAGATTTGGAGAAGGCCTTTCACAAGGTACCCCATAAGAGACTAATGTGGAAATTAGAGCATATAGGAGGACTGAAGGGTATCCTCATGGAATGGATGATAGACTTCTTGAGAGAGAGACAAATGAGGACAGTAATAAAGGACAGGTTGTCTGGATGGAGAGAAGTAACAAGTGGTGTCCCACAGGGCTCGGTGATGGCGCCAGTAATGTTCCTGATTTACGTAAATGATATGGTAGATGGAGTGAACAGTTATGCAAGTCTGTTTGCTGATGATGCAAAGATCTTCAGGAAGGTAGAGGTTGAAAGGGACTGTAAAATGCTGCAGGAGGATCTGGATAGGATACATGATTGGAGCCGGATGTGGGAAATGAAGTTCAACGCAAAAAAATGTAAAATATTGGAAATGGGTAAAAGTACCAAGAGACCATCACTGAATTATATGATGGGTAATGAACCAGTCACAAAAGTGAGAGAATAGAAAGATTTGGGAGTGCTGGTCCAGGATAGTTTGTCACCTGAAAAACACATTAACAAGATAGTTAGAGAGACATATAAACTCTTGACCAACATAAGAGTAGCATTTCATTACATGAATAAAGAGATAATGAAAAAATTGATATTGGCCATGATCCACCTCAAGTTAGAATATGCAGCAGTAGTGTGGTCCCCACACAAAAAGAAAGATATAAACAAGATTGAGAGAATACAAAGAACGGCAACTAAGATGGTCTCCAGTCTGGTAGATCTGTCATACAGTGAGAGGCTAGAATGGCTGGATTTGCCTTCCTTAGAGGAAAGGAGAGAGAGGGGTGACATGATTGCAGTGTTCAGGACCATGATGGGAGTTGATAAAATTGATAGAGAAGATCTGTTTGTATGGGACGAGAGCAACAAGAAGACACGGACTGAAACTGAAGAAGCCACGCTGCTTGAAGGACATCAAGAAATATAGTTTTCCGTATAGATGCATAGACCTGTGGAATAGACTGGGCAAAGAGATCGTCCAGTCTAAAAACTTAAACGAGTTGAAAGCAAAATTTGACTTATCTGAGAAAAAGAGACGGGACCCCACGAGCGTAGCTCATTTCCTGTATATCACAATTAGGTAAATACAATTAGGTAAATACACAAAATCAACCATTACCTTCCGCTCATCCAGCTCACCACCCACCCTTCTCATCATTTGCCAGGTACACGTGTGGAACATTCTGTACCTAAAGAGGGCACTAACTATCACCTAATCCCCTCTCCGCACAAATGTCCACTAGAGCACTACAATGCTCATACGCTTCTGCAGGCACACCCCTCACCAACTACTCCATGCACCTTCACATCCCTACTTTCCATTCATATTTCCCTCAAAAAACACTCTCTTACTCCTCTCTAACTTTTCCATGCATGTTTCCACAACTGCCCAGAACTCTTCCTGCACTCTGCTTGCACAGTTTCTGTCAGTGCATATAAACACACAGTCACCCAAGCTTGTATTCCTACTTTCAGTCTTAGCCAAAAACTTCTAATCACAGTCATATTCTTATATCTTCTCTCAGAATTATAACTCCCATGCTTTTCTTGTATCCAAAACTACCTCAGTCTACCCCTACCCAAGATCCCACTCATAAACTCTAAACCTTATGTACCTCTTATCTCTGCATTAAGTCACCTACCCTTCTGAGACATATCATCATCAATCAATCCTTATTTTGTTGCAGTTATAGCTATGTTAGTTTCATGACTGACCCTATCCAACTTCCTTCCACCCTTTTAATTTTTAAAGCTGTGTTCAGTTTAACCTTAAACCTCTCCAAGACCACAGACAAATTCTGAAGGCCTCGTACCATTGTGGCACAACAATGGCATTGTTTCATCTCAACTACTTTGCCACTTAAAGGTGTTATTACTGGTCTTACATTACTCTTTGTGATCTCTACTCCATATTTCAACTTTTCAAAGGTAATTTATTTATAGAGCAAAATCCAGATCTTCCCAACCACAAATGACCAGGGAAAACTCAGTTAGGATGATGAAGTGAAAAGCTTTACTTTGTTTTTGATGACTTGGAAAACACAGTACTTTAGATATGTACCTAAAGAGGATATGGTGAACAATGAGGAAACTGGGTGTTGAGCAATGATGTGTCAGAGTGGTTATGATAAAGTATAGACACAAATACCCAATGTGAATGAGACAGTGATTTTTGACTTTATTACAGATTCTGTTCTTCATTACAGGGGTTGAGGCAATGTCGACTTAATTCAGGACTAGCCTGCCCTGAAGAGTAATTGGCAGATGATGTATTACTGATGGCTCAAAATGAAAGAATGAGAGAGGCCACAAGAGGTGGGGAGGTGTAATGGAGTTGGGGGACTAAGACAGGGAGGGGATAAAACAAAAGTGATAATCATGGGCTACTACGCTCCTCATGGGGCAACATAGGATTGGATGATGAATGAATGAATGATAATCATATGTAGTGAATGATGCACCTTGGTGGCAGAAGGTGTGTGTGCATGTGCTGTGCTGGAAAGGTGTTGGGAGCAATTTAATATTATGTAATGGTATTGCGGGATTAAGAGATGTGTCAACAGTGGTTTTGGACCAATTCTGCTACCTCGGTGATCAAATCAGTGAAGGGGGTAGTAATGAGCAGGGTGTCTTGCGAAAGCGCACAGTGGTTGGAAAACGAACCTGACATCACAAGTGTTTTCGTTGTCCATGAAAGAGAAAGTGTTTGGTACCTGTGTACCTGTGTTAAGCAGGGTGCACACTGAGTTGGAGGCAACACAGGTGTAGCAGCACAGAACAGAACAAAAATCTGTTAATAGCTATTTCAATGGAATGCCCACACATTGGGACGCAGGGCAGCAAAGTGCAGGTGCAGACCTGTGTCAGCCTGCATAGCACTGGGGTTGGAACACAAATATCTGCTTCACACGTGGCACGTGCCAAGTCAGGACAATGGCATCATACAAGGTACCCGTAGAGGCTGTATGGAGTGAACCAGCATTGTATGACACTAACTACTGTGATTCTATGAATACCAAACTGAGGGATGCGATATGTGAAAGCATAGCAGATGTTCAACAGTTTACAGATGGTGAGTGGAATATATCTGACTGAAAAACATATGATCAGGCACAGTTGCCTTAACCCGCCCAGTCCTGACCGCTTTTTTACCCAATATACCCACAGAACGCGACCGATTTTCAACTTGTCTTTTTTTGGCTCAAACCTCCGCTTTTGGTGAGAAACATCGAAAATTCATAGAAAAATTGCCCTCCTGAGCTTATAAATGTTGCTACAGGTGGCAGTCAGCCTTATCTTTCGTTCTCTCTCAGGGTATCTGGTTTCAAAGAAAATGAACTATGGGAGGGTTAACTAATTCAAACCACTTTAAATTACGTATTTATTTATTTATTTGGTTGGAATTTTTGTGCAGTAGAAGACTATATTGGTTTTCACACAATAATATAGGCAATATAAGCATTGTTCACTCACCTAAACCCCAACATATGGCAACTTCTTTTACGACATTACCACCTCATCACTTCTGTTTGTTTCTTCCTCCAGCTTCTTTATTTCTTTGTCCTCCACCTTAGGAATCACTTTCACCATGAATTTCGTCATTGGAGAGACCGTGGAGCAACATGTCTTTACTGGCAAGTTTACTGATAACAGGTGAATTGCCGAGTGTGGGAGGGAAGGGGGGTTAGGTGGGGCCAGGCAGTATCCCTGCTAGACAGTGAGTAGAGGAAGGTCTCCCACATATGCCTACCAAAAATCACCTGCGAATCTTGAAAAATGTGCAAACGACAGGCCTTGCAATGACTGACGTATGATGCACGTTGGTGGGTCTGAGTGTGAAAAAAAGTGGTGACGTGCATCGTATGTCGGGGGGACTGGGCGGGTTAATGAGTCCTTCCTGGTGATTATGTACATAATAATCAACCATATACTGTCTGTACTTGTTTTGCTTGTAATTAATATTTGAGTACAATAATAGCAAAAATAATACATAAATATCATAGACAAAGAAACATATTACAATTAAAATAACACAGTCACCAGGTGTACAGGACTTCCATGAGGCACCTGTACCAGTACATGATAAAAGTCATTATACCAATACATTTTATTCAGAAAATACTGTAGTGTTTATGACAACATTTCAAGTGAATAAAATAAATGAGTCAAACACTGTTCACTAATACTTTAGCAAATCAGTCATAAGCAGGACAGCAGAGAGGGTACCACATACCACAAAAGACTGCTTCTCAATGAGCACATCACACCTACGCTGCCCTGTATTACGCTGCCCTACCCCACCCTGTGTCTGCCCTGCCTCTCAATGTGCACCAAGCCTTAAGAATGTCATACTGTACAGCAGTGAGACATAGGATGTAAAGGATGAAGTTATAGTGACACTCTAACAAAATGATACAAGAGTGATCCAATGGACGTGCAAAGCTGGATGGCAGGACATCCTAAGAGCTGAGAAGATGGCTGGGTGTGGATAGCCTTAGGAAGGAAGCAGAAAGAAGACTAAGATGGTTTGGACAGGTTGAAAGGATGGTCCCAGAAAGCTAGGTGAGGAGGTACAGAAACTTTGAGGCACCTGGTCGTCAACGGAGAACTAGACCAAGGAAGACATAGCATGAAGTGGTGCGTGCTGACCTTAGACCTACGAATATATATAGTATTTACTATAGCTGGCTTATTTTTATCTGAAAAAGATCCTTAAACCCTTTTGGCTCACTTTTATGAAAAGATGTAATAAGATTGGAGGACAGATTTGACTAGTAACCAAGGTGACTCCACCATACCTCATAACTAATGCTCATTGAATTTCATGCAACCACATTCTAGTTTTCAAATGTGAGAAGCACCCAGTTCTCTCAGATGAAAATGAACCAACTACAGAAAGCAGGTGTGGGAAGTGCAAGCTGGAAAAGTGTATCAGATGAACTCATCTATCCCTGTTACATGGAACACAGGAGTATAACTGAAAATGATGACAATGATAAATCATGGCTAGAACAAGAATGCACAAGAGGTGTCTTAGTGTCAGAGGTCGGCTGCAGCATGTGGTCAGCTTCAAGTGCAATGTATGTATGAAATAACAAAGGGAAAGGGCTGGGAGGCGGTGGCTCAATCGGTAGAGAGGTGGCCTGAAGTACCGACGGACCCAGGTTCAAATCCGCGCTGGGGCAGGGAACAGTTTAAGGATTTGAATTTCATTAAATCGGGCTTTACTGATCTACCAGAAGTCCCGCCGACATGTCATAAAAATACCCCTGCTAATACCAATACACCAGTCCTGTATGAAACAGCCCTAGCATGTATTCAATATGGACGGTGGGTGTTAGCGCCGATGTGGTGACATGTGGAGGTGTATGGCATGTAGGAGGACTGCTGGGCCTTGAAAGCAGGCTGTGAAGCCTATGCCCAGAGTCGGACACATAAAAAAAAAAAAAAAAAAGAAGAAGGGATAGAACAAGCTTGGAAGATGTGTCTTTTGTAGTGTGAAGAAAAAAAATTTGATTAATATGTGTTTCTGAAGAAGTTTATGGAACTTTTACATCCTGACACTGAAAAGACTTGCTTTACATGAGTGGAAAATAATATGCTGCATGTGTGAGAAGTGCAATGCTTTCTAACTACCGAATTGTGACCAGTAAAGGAGGATGACATCTACAAGTCAAAGAGTACAGAGATAAGGATAGCTAGAAGGCCAAACAGTGCTTCCCTGGATGACAGAGCAGCAAATGGTAGGATCAATAATGGTCATCTGATAGGTCATCTAGGAACTGAATGCACTGGTGGTGTGGTATGATGTATGAAGGAATACTGGGGTGGTTTGGACCTGTAAAGAAAGTGGGACAAAAAATGGGTTGAAAGGCATTAGAGTGTGAATGTAGTGGGTTAAATACAAGGGGGGGTGGAATCGTGATAAGGCCCTACAAAATAACCTCAGGATTAAGAGACTGAAAGATGTTGCTATAAATCATTTGGCATGGTCAGTCACCATCAGGTGAGCAGCCATGTACAAAGCCTTTCAAAATGGAAATTAATGCCTACAATGATGATGATGATGATGATCATCATCATCATCCAATCCTACATTGCCTCATGAGGAGTGTAGGGGCCCAGGGCTAGGCAAGTTGATCCTGACATTTTAGCTGAGGGTGACCAGCCTCACTCATCTCTGAGCAGCATTACATGAGCAATAAACCCTAACCACCCCTTGGATAGAAACCTTCACCGGCTCAGTCCGATTGGAGTACCATAATTACCCACTAAACCACCAGGCACCAAAATTTGATTATATGGTTACCACCCAGCATAGTAAATGGTTTCCTGGTGTACAGGAAACCATTTGGCTTGTCATTCAGTGTAAAGTCACCCACAGGCAGAAGAAGGAAAAGGAAAGAATGAAAGAAAGAAAGACAAAAGAGGGAGTGTAAAGACACCAGTAGGCAGAAGGACAAGGACCCAATGAAGGAAAGAAAGACAGAAGAGGATGGAAGGAAAGAAGGTTGGAGGAGAGGAAAGGGCAGACACCCGAGAACAGTACTATACTAAGTTACATCAACTAAAACAACCACTACTATCCAATTCTAAAACACCACCACCACCACCATAAACTAAAGCCCCCTGACCACTTCCACCAAAACATTCAAATTCTACACTGCCATTTAACTTTATAAAAGCAAGAATGACAATTGTGTTAATGCCTGATACTTTTCCATTCTGCTGAAGAGAACTTATAGCACTCAGATCACCTGCCTAGCCAAGAATTTAAATCCCAACAACTTAAGACCCAAACCAAAAATCCTTTACAAACATTTAAAACCTCTGGATCTTAATTTTTCCTACTGACAGCTTTCTAAATTCTTTCCCCTATTTTCCTATACCCTTTCTCTCACTATACGTTTATCTTATAATTTTGCAGACCTACACTGGACAGAAGATAAAGCACTCTAATGGCACCAACAAAACCCATATAAGAAAAGCTTCTGATACTTACCCTCTTCTTGCCCGGTTGAGCTACCTTGCTATCATAGTCCTCTGAGAGTTGGAGCCAGTCCTCAATGGAGCGTGGTTGCCCACTGCCTAGCCTCTTCTTGGCAGACTTCACACCATCCAACTTGTCTAGAGGTCAGGCCATGTCAGGAAAAAACGTTGGTTATGAACAAGTTGAAAATGTTTTCTTTGTTCATTACCTACACCTTAAATCATGATGTAACTTACCTCCAACATTACAGTACTGTACCACATTAACATTTCTACTATGTGAACCAGAAATTATATGATGGCAAACACCTTCAATTTTGTTTAATAATGAGCCTAAACTCAAGATCAAGTAAACCATCAGTCACACCCAACAACTGACAATCTCTTCAGTTTTGTACCAAGCCATCTATATCTGCTTTCAGGCTGGTTTCAAACAGCAAAACTCAAATTTCTGATTTACTATGTATCTGATGGCAAAAGTCCCCCCCCCCACACACACACACTGTCCCATGCATTACAACCTATGATGAAGTTAAGTCTTATTCTGTATTCTGCATTAAAAATCCATCTATCCACCCATCATCCAATCTTATGTTGCCTCATGGAGCTGCACAAAAAAAATGCCCGAGTGTGCAGACAGTCTTAACTAAGTTCACTTCATGTAAGCCATACTACATCACCATCATGATCGCTCCAACTGTGCTTCCCACCTAAGAGATGGGGTAATGCAGAGCCCAGAAATAAAGAGAAAGCAAAAAAATAGGACAATTATCAAACATTATATCCCATGAAATGGACCACACAATCATTCAAACATCATTTGAGCTTTCAAACTCAGTTTAGTAGTCTTTTATTCCAGATCCACCACAAGGAATCAGTAATTCTGTCAACCCTTGACATGTACATCAGTACATATTTCATCCATCCATTTTAATTTTATATTAATTCCTTACCTTCCATAACTCATTCTCAAACACACCCTTTCACAATAACCATCCATAATATTCTTGGTCTCCATGGCTTCTTCAACCTTTTCAGTCATTTGTTGCATATCAAGCACATCACAGCACTGACCACTTTACTTTCTTGGGCATCACAACTCTCTGCAGTCAAACTGCCTACAACTTCCACTTCCACTATGTGACTCACCCAAAGTGTGATATCTAGAAAAATAAATTTGAGAATCACTAAAATACAACTCATATTATGCAACGCTATTTCAAAAATGTGCAGATGCACACTGAAAGAAGCTATCATCCAGTGGCTGACAGCTTAGCTGCAAACTAACATCATTAGCCTCTTGTAAAGTAACTCCTTCCAGCCCCTTGCATGGAGTGATATGATGATTTTACTGCTCTCCCCTGCCCCATAATAATCAACCAGCTACTATCATCTGTTTACTATATATCCCTAGCACATTCATGTCTACTCATTATCTATTACTTATCAAGATGTGCCTGAGGAGCATTTACACAGTATCTGTTACAAATGGGATGAGGTCAGAGGCAGTTGAATGAGTTAAATGGTGAAAATGGGGACTTTGGCTTGGAAGATAGGACCAAAAATCCTTCACGCAATATACCATTTATATAAAGTGATTTTTCTATTACATGGCATGAGGCTGGTATCAAAGTGTTGTGCTAGAAATGATCTGACTGTACTTCTTTACACATTTACCTAGTGGTTGGTGATGGTGACCATCATCCACTCACTTGTTGCAGAGCTGCCTACTTCTTCCTTCAAGTCATTCTATTTGTGTTTACCCTCCACTCTTCTTACTTCTCCCTTCCCATCTTGTTGCTTTTTATCACTCTTCTTTCCATTTCACGTGGCTCTACACTGAGAGAAAAGTCTAATGGTTTCTTGTAATCCAAGAAACCATTTACAATGCTGAGTGGTAACCATATAACCATATCACGGAGGTGAAGAATCTTATAGTACCCCTGTTAACTGGCTTGATTTGCAAATGTGATATCCACCAAGAATCAGACCTCCTTACTTTTCCCAGCATCTTACTGTGGCCTACCTGTGGCATGGTGCTGCCAACTATAAGGGAATATTGGTTAACTGCATGGGAATGCCCAGCAGAGACAAGTGACTCCCAGTGGCTGATGGGTCTGCTTGGCCAGACAGACTAGGGGTGATCAACAACACATTTACCTCTCTTGTCCACAACAAAACTGAGGTACTTAAACTCTTCTACCTACACAAGCCTCTCCATTCACCAGCACATCAACTCAAGTAAGCACTCTTCTCACTAATTATCACTTTACTCATATCTACATTCATTTTTCACCCATGTTGACATTCAAAAGAACTGAACCAGACTTCACTGATAATTTTCAATGAAAGTGGATTTATAGCTCAGTACAGTTTCATTTCACATCCTACTCACTGATACTGTCAAAAAGTCCCATCTACCACAGACTATCTGAGAGTCCAGGCTCCAGAAATATTTTGAAAGAAATACATTGCAAGAGTATGAGAAATGACAATGGATACAAGTACAGTAGTGTTAAACTGTCTGAGGCTTCAGTTGATTTGTTTTATTTTATAAATATAATGATAATTGTTTTTAAAAATATATATATTATTCAACAATGAAACACTACTGTTGAAACTGAACGTAGGAAACAATGAATACACTGTACCAGAAAATGGTGTAGAGACTGCATTGGTAGTACTTGTAGTGTGCAATTTTCTCAAGTGAGTTGTTCTGATCTTAAGGCAGTGTGATGTGTTCAATGTTTAAGCAGCTATAGAATACTATGGCCATATAGTGTACTACTCTTTTACTAAATTAAAACTGTCAATTAGTGCAACTGTTATCCACTGACAGTACTTAGTTTTGTACTGTACTGTTACATCAAGGTTAGTACATCTGTGCTTTCTATAAAAGCCTGGGACTTGCAACTCCTTTTACAATCTTGTGAAGTAACAAATCTGACTGTTAATAAAAACACTTCAGTTGATCATGATTAACAAAGCTGCCTTGTTTATATCCTAACTTAATGTACCATTCAAATCTCATTCTGTCTCCACAAAATATTCAGGCTGAATTTCTCTAATTTTCTTACTGTTCTCCCAAATCCTACAATGAAACAGTCTCCATGACACAGATGTATAAACTGTATGTTTACAAATTGGCTGACAAATAATTCCTCTAAAACAACTGAATCCTTTGAGGAGTAGAGATTTTCCTGAACAAATTAAAAATTACCTGGAATTTTAAGGAGCAGAGATTCTCCTAAGCAGACTGAAATTATCTATTATTTTGTGGAGTACAGATTTTCCGAAGCAGATTAAAACTGTCTGACATTCTGAGGAGACGAGATTTTCCTAAGCAGAATAAAACTATCAGGTATCTGTCAAAATGAAATACATAAGCGTGACATCACTCCTGAAAGGACTGATAATAAAAGAATAGTGAAAGCTCCTGCATTGGATCTGCCTGGATTACAAAATGTCTTTAAGTTCTTGAGTGGAGGGACTAAAGTATAACTAAAAAAGAACTATCCCACTTATCAAGATTTGTAAAAGCTTTTCTTAATACAGTAAACCCTCTCTATAACAAACCTCTGTTTACCAAAGTTTGATTTTCATGAACCCTTTGGACCAACCAAACTTCTCTTATACAGAAAGGGGTTTAGTGCATGTGATGAATACTGTATAGCTGACTGACCAATGTCAGTCTAGCTCTGACTGATATCATGTAAACACTTGTCACCACTCTGCCACTTGGGATACTTTTTACTGTCTTACTGTACTGTACCACAATTCATTACTAATCTTAAATTTTTTTGTGATTTACTGCACATACAATATGTACACATACAATACCGAGCTGCACAGTACTGGACAAGACCCACAGAAAATCCAAACACATTAGAGTACTTGAACATTTAGGGTACCATAATGAACTAACAAACTAGGGTAAGTATATGACAAACCTGGGTTCATGAATTAAGATGACTATCGAACAATGGATAAAACAATTTTTTAATTTAACAATCTGCTACTTCCCTAAGTTACTTTGTTTATAGAGGATTTATGACTAGCTGTATTACTGGAATTACATGCCAGGCAAATACAAGGACTTTCAATGTACAGTTAAAAGATATGAATATTTATTGTAGTTATACTACAAAACAAATAAAGGAGATACTCACCTAGCTTGTCCTCTTGGCTTTCCGGGGTATCCCATTTGCTCCGAATAAAATCATTATAAACCTGTGGATATATGTCAAATCACATGGCATTATGAGCATATGTAAACCTATCTACATTACTACAGCAAACTGACCGTAAGGTTTAACTGTCAGCCAGTCACTGAAATCTTAATTAAAAAATAATGCTTCACTCATACCAAAAATGTGTCATAGTGTAAAATATTACACACTGAATCAGGGGTTTCATCAAATACTCCCAGATCAATTTTCTTACACTGTAACTCCTGCAACTTCAATACCGTATCAAATCTGATACATAATTACTATTATTATATGAAAATTAAGAGAATTTATGTTTTCCATACTATGTTTAATGCACACAAGTCAGTTTTTTTTGTGTCAATATTTATTGAACTGATTACCTGTTTATTAATTTTTTACATATCCTTAACTAACTACCTGTGCTGTATGGTTACAAGTACACTGTTTGAGATGGTATGTATCTTAGGTAAAGAGAACAGTATATAACAATTTCCAAATATTCAGCAAGTACAAGATACACACATGTAAAGCAATATGGCAAATGAGTATGCAAACAAACTCACTATTTATGTAACTCCAAAAATACAAGGTTGAATTCAAGGTACCTGTCAGTTTTCACCCAACACCCAGAAAAATACACATCTTAATGTACTGGTAACACAAAAATTACTAACAAAAAGGGTAGTGGCATTCTTTGAAACTGTTTCCAGTAATATATCTCCTGTTTGACTGGGCTGGGAAGTTAATACAAATGACACCAAATCAGATCTATCTGATATACAGAAGGTTAATATGGAATTTTAAAAACATTACTACTGAAGTATATACACCACAATAAGCAAGTGCTGCTACTACTGACAAAGTGAAAATTCATTCATCCAAAGTTGGATTTTCATGTACAATACCTCCCCACCCCCACCTCTATCCCCAACCTCAGCCCCACAAAATAGACAACAATAACCACTGGGAACCTTAAAATCAAAATGTTCAAAGTATTGCTATCATTCACATTAAGGTAACTTTTGCAGTGCTAATGGAAAGCATATTACCATAGTTTATAATACCATAAATGGCACTCATTACTGGCAAAGAACTTATTTGTGAAACAATCATTCAGTATATAATGTACTTAGCAACTCTACAAACACCTTTTCATTTGCTGTACTGAAAATGAAGCATATAAAAATATATATGGTGTATATAATAACATGAGACTGATAAATCACTCATGCAGATTTTGGGTAAGGTTCACAGTAAGGTACATCATCAACATGAAAACAAAAATACTGTACTGTATGGTACAGAAATTATACCTTAATGGAAAACACTTAGTCTCTATAAAGTACTATACTGATATTTCTGAAAAGTCTTAGGATGTTAACACACTGCAACACTCATTCAAGCCTTAGTACTCTGCAATGCAGACATACTATTCTATCAAGTGTAATGTACCAGCACCACATATTCCCAAAAGAGGAATACAGGGATAACTGTAAACAAATAAAAGATAAAATATTTAAACTCTTTAAGGAGAACTAGCCGTAAAATCAACCAAAGGCAATCAATATCAAATACAATACTTCAGGTTAAAGAGAAGAACCTGTGGAAAGAAATTTTATTGGCAAATGTTTCACTGAAAACACTAACATGGATGAGTGACTGTGAGAACATATTTCTCTTATTGTGATATTTGTGGGAAAACTCTGTTACCTTTAACCTCAAGTAATGAGTAGCTTTGACACATTCTTTAACTCAAACATGTCATTCATATTCATCCAACACAAGCAAACTTCAATGTGCACTATGTATGTAATGTGAAGTGAATACCTTTCTAACTCTGTGGTGATTATAAATGCTAAACACTCTGTGCCCTTTAAAGTAATTATTGATAGGTACTACTCTTACAACACACATTTATCCTAGTGTCTGCTTTTACATTATCATCAGCTCACTGGTTCTTTAAATGAACAAATACAGTAAATCCTCATCAATCACAGGAGTTACACCACGTGAACACCCATGAGAAATGATTTTCCATGACGTAATGAAACCCTTATAAAAAGATTCTTACAACTGTAGTTCAACTATAATGGCCCAAAACATCACCAGACACTGAAATATACTTGCTTAAAGTGTGCTCTGAGATTATTACACAAAAAAGTCTGTTAAATGATCCCAAAATACTCCTTAAGCTAGTGTATTTTGTGAAAGTTTATTCACACGGGAAAAAAATGGAGCCAATAATGTTGAGTACAGTACTGTACTGTGAAAGACAAGTGCTTATTGTAGGGCAAAAATTATGCAGTCATTGCAGAATCATTTCAGTAACTTAATGGCAGCTGTTTGAATACCCTCACAGTAATATCCTACCAAGAAATTTAAAACCTCAAAGAGAAACAGATGCAATTACCATAAGCCTTCTGTGAGCTGCAATGACCAAAGACAGGTACAATATGAAACTTCAGAAATGTATGAGCATACACTAGGTCTAACAGATGTAAAGGCCCTGCCACTTAGGTTCATCCAAGCACACAATGAAGCACTGCAACAGATCTGCTTCCGGCCATGGTAAAATTATACACTACGAATACAGGACCATTCAGCAACTAAACCCAAATCATTATTCTTGGAAATATATTATTTACATGGACATATAGGTCCATGTTGTAGCTATTTGGAAAAATTACATCAATGTTTTCACAACAGCCACATGATCTATCAAAAACATTGCACTTCCAGAAGCAGGTAAACTGTACAGTGAATAGCTGTTAAGTCATCAACCAGCTGCTGTCATCTAAGCATACGGCTGCAATCAAAGCTTTTTTGCGTTCAAGTTTTCGGTCCAGAAAGAAAATATAGGTAGTGCTGTGTGGCCATCCCTTTACACAGAGATCAATATGGCAATGTAGATATCACCTGCTTACTGAAAAAAATACTAATAGTCTGGTAGGCTTGGAAGTGGCTGAAAAACAAGTTGGCACTCTTGCTACTACCATGATTATGGTGGTGTGCCTGATGCATAATATGCACTGACTGGTGCAGAGTACCATTAAACCATACATTATCTCTTACTTTCTCAATTAACTATTTTCCTGTTTTCCTCTGCCTATTCTCCATATATATATATATATATATATATATATATATATTATAACAGTGGCAGATGGCAGTGGAATAGGAATGGTAAAGATGGCAAGAGAGAGATGTGTATTTGGCAAAACAGTATGGAGACTTCACTATCCAGCATGGACAGTGGAATTCCCAAATGGAGGAAAGGTACCAGCAAGACTGGCATTTTTTTTTTTTCCAGCTCCATGAACTTTCACTTCCTTTGTTATGTAACAAAACTGTCTATTTCAAGAATAGCAGCCATCTTTCTGAATTCATGAGAACCTACATGAACTGCAGATACTCCAAAAGAGCATAAAAATGCTAGCAGGAAATCCACTATTTGATTAATGGTGCACTGTGCTTGGTCTGCATATAAATACTTTCTACAACTGAATCACATGATGCAACTTCCTTTGATGATAAATGCTTTGCAGGCAGGGAAAAAAAAAAAAATGTGTGGGGGGCACCTCTCTATAACATTCTAACCACAGCACTAAAGAACAAGTTTTCTAGCACAGAACCTATATATTTTAATAGTTTAGCTTATTCTGGAAAAAATTTTGCACAATGACATCAGCATCAAGACAAAACTGTGCCTCACATTTTTTTTTTTTTTATAAATAAACCATCCTACATGACACCTTACTATAAGAAAAGTGCGAGTTCAATTACTGATGACGACACTGACTGAGGCAGCTTCATCCAACTCTTTTCAAACTCCAACAATCATCAATTTTCTCCAGCACTATGACAGAAATAAACAACTTCTAGAATGCCACTGCTATAAATTTCAGTGTTAGGTGGAGAAAAAAAAGAAAAAAAAA
>JAGKTI010021202.1:0-11311 GCA_018397915.1 Birgus latro | reverse complement strand
AGAGAGAGAGAGAGAGAGAGAGAGAGAGAGAGAGAGAGAGAGAGAGAGACAGACAGACAGACAGACAGACAGACAGACAGACAGACAGACAGACAGACAGACAGACAGACAGACTCTTCCCGGCTGAAAATGAAAAAAGAATATACATCATTCGAATAATATTTTTACGACAACTCCACGGTGCGTCACGTTTGAAGTTGGCAGGGAAAAAAACATTTATATATATATATCGTGTTTATTTACTCCGGCATCCCGCCCCGGCCTCTGCCCTCACGTCGGCTTCGTCGGGAATAAAAAGGCGAAAAAGTGAACGCAAAATATTCTTGTCGAAAAATCAGATATTAGCAATTTGAGTTTGGCGAGGTTTGGGTGTGAGTGTGTGGGATTGAGTCAGTGGCTGGGGATGATGTGAAGGTGCAAATTTATAACTAATTTCACAGGTATGCAGGTATAGGTGTGGATATTTTTGGAGCTCTGTGTAACGCTTGGCGAGGTGCAGCATTAAACACAGGCTTTATTTTATGTTCAGGCCGGCTAACTTTATATGCACCTGTGTTTTCAGCTGGCAATGCCGTGAAATGTTCCGATGAAGGAGGTAAATCCGTATACTGAAAATGTGCTTATTGTGAAGATACTGCACTACCTCCACAATAAACAATGCTTCAGAAAATGAGGTTAATTCTACCAGTATATGCACCTGCCATCGTATACGCTCACACAGGACTTCACACACACACACACACACACACACACACACACACACACACACACACACACACACACACATATACACTCACACAACTACCCTACACCTACACCCTCAACTTATCAATCAGTCTCGCCATCACTCTCCCACGAATTCAGATCGATGTCGGTTGATTCAGTTACAGGATAAAAGAAAACGCGGAAGAGAAGCAAGGAGAAATAAATCTTTTTAAAACACAGTAATGGAGATTTATTAAACGTCGTGGAGTGAGAGGGCGGCATGAAGACGCTTGAGGAATACAGTATTCGGTATTTCGTATGTGCTCATGTATTAATCCATAATATGCTGTCCACTGCAGGAGCGCACTTTCTCTTTGAGGGGATAATTATGCTGGAGAAGTATTAATGGGGAAGGTGAGTGTCGAAAGAGTGATACATGTGAAACTGAAAATATTGTAATGGCCATGTGTGTGTAACGTCATTAGTAGAACCGACAGGGAGAGGAAATATATTAGCATGTGATAGGACATTCGATTAGCACCAGCCTTAGCAACTGTTCGCCACGGCTTCAGCTCGAACCGTAAATTCAGTCACACACATCACGGTATAAGTACACTACCTCCAAGCCGCCGATGCTTATGAAGACGTTAGGAGAAGGTAAAGGGGAATAATGCGGTGATCGGGAAACAAAAGAAGAAAGGATGCTTATTAATCTTAAAAAAGCAGTAGCAAAAGAAAAGGAAGATTTTACACAAGAAAAGAAACACGCAAGGGAAACAAGAGAGGACAAATATGAGTGAGAGGAAGGAAGGAATAATCATAAGAAATGCAGACAGTGTGTGTAAAGTGCAAATTGCCTGAGAGAGAGAGAGAGAGAGAGAGAGAGAGAGAGAGAGAGAGAGAGAGAATGAGAGATGAGAGACAGTTACCTCATCCACCATTACTAAACCTCTGCCCGGTAGCCTCGCTGCTCATATACAGACATTTTTTGTAAGTTTCCTGGTTATGCTCTAGTTTTTTCATCCAACACACACACACACACACACACACACACACACACACACACACAATCTAGCCCTTGATTTAATTCGAGTACTATTGCCGAATTGATGACATGTGGAAGAGTGTGGAGAGCTAGGCCTCAGGGAAGGGGCTATCAGGTCTATCCACAAAGTCTGACACATATAGAAGTAAATTAATGAGTAAGTAAACGTTCATTAAATAACCCACTACACCACGAACGGGACCTCTCTGTGGCTAAATAAAATTGTCTGACAGCAGAAGAACCTGAAAGGATAATTAAATTTTTAAACATAAATATACCAATAATGAAATAAACGCCATCGTACAAGGAGGGTTTAGATAAAGAACGCTGAATGCCACCCAGCCGAAAAAAAAAAATCGCTCTTTTAATACGGACGGTCTGTTCCAAATTAAAATTGTCTGAGGGTGGCAAGTGATAAAAGGAATCATCGTGCTTTGAGAGTTGGTGAAGTCTTTTAAGCCTCTTTCATCGTAAGTGGGTTTCTTCAAAGCTAAATGCAATAGACACGGTGTAGCAAGAACAATATTTTTTAGTCTGTGGCTGCGAGATATTTATTTTTCAATATATTTCGACTAACATCCGACTACTTTGCACAGTATCAAGAGAACCATAGCTGCCAAAAATGTTCAAAACTATTATCTAAAAGTCTTTGACAGAGAATACAGAGCTTTGCATTTCTTACCAGCTTACAACAGATGAGTTTATTCAAGTATTAAAAGCTCACCGCAACCAAAGAGTTATAAGCCAGTCTTACTGAATGGTGAAACAGTAAAATAATCAGAATAATAAACCTTCTAGAACACTGCATCCCCCGTCACAATCCTGGGTCATGAAACATTTGTGCCGACTGTAAAGTTTGTGATGGCCAGCTGTATCATCAATTCCAGCGCACTTCTACTGTAGTACGAGTATTATCAGGAGCAGCAGAGGGGGACAGCGTGGGCCATGTTAGGTTAGGTTAGGTTAGGTTAGGTTAGGTTAGGTTAGGTTATGTTAGGTTAGTGTTAGCGTTAGGTTAGTGTTAGCGTTAGGCAGTGTTATTTGTTTCATTTCACTTATCAAGGCTCCAATATGCTTGCATGCGTCGGCCTTGGTCACCAAATGGTGGCTCTCTGTGCTACACAGCCTCTAGCAGCCTCTCAGTTCAGTCTCGAATCTTTGAGGTCACACTTGCTGACCTCATCCCGCGTCTTTTTCAATCTGCCTCTCGTAACCGTGCCCTTAACTTTCACTCCTCTTCTCCTTTGCACCCAGTTGTCATCCTTCATCTTCTCGGCATGCCCAAACTACTTCAATGTACTTCTCATCACAACATTCATACATTCAAGTCCCAAGCTATTTCTCAACTCTTCATTCGTAGTCCTAACCCCTTCAGGCCTGTCATTCAAGGGCACACTACACATTCATCTAATTATTATCATCTCCGTGCATTTGAGACTATGAATATCCTCTTCCTTCACTGCCCAGGTCTCACTACAGTAAAACACTACACTCCTAACATATGCTGCATACAAGGACTCCTTTGCATGTAGGGAGAGCCTTCTCATTGTCAGGAGAGGCAACAGCTCCCTGAACTTCTTCCGATCACTCTTTACCTTAGCCACAGAGCTAGCTCCAGCTCCATCTCCAGCGCATAACATGTCCCCCAAATAACAAAACTCCTCCACACACTCAAGAGACTCTCCAGTAAACTCAGTCCTTACCCTCCTATCAGTGTCTGCATGCTCCTCTTTACACACCGGACACACGAAATAAGAATCCACTTATCACAGGCACTGCACAAGATGGAATTATATCCCACACCCTTATGGCAAGCTGAATGTGGCCACACTCCCTCTGCTTAAACAGTACCTCCACCAGCCCTAGACTTTTGTTTTATCTGCATTTACTCTCAAACCCATGTACTGGACATCAGTCTATTTCTCCACTTCCTAATCTTTCCTCCGTCTCCCTCTCGTTCTCCGCGATCATCAGGCCATCAGAATACATCATCTCCCACTGGAGTCCACTTCTGAAGTCACGTGAGAGAGCTTCAAGCATCATGATAAACAAGGAGGGACTTAAACCTGACCCTTGATGCAAGACAACATTCACGGAGAGCTTATCGGTCAAACCCCCATTCACTGTCGCCTGGGTGCGAGCACCCTCGTACATTGCCATAGTCACTTCAACCAGCCACTCCTAGATCCGAAGCATTATCATTGTCCACCTGACTCTATCAAAGGCCTTCTTCAAATCAGTAAAACAAAGTAAAGGTCTCTCTTCTTTCCTCTGTATTTTTTCCTGAAGCTGTTGGACGGTGAACATTGTGTCAGTAAGGTTATTCTGTTGGGATGGTTAGGGTTCTTTGTGAGCGTTAAGTTAGGCTGTTCTGTTAGGACAGATTAGGTTGGTCTGTTTGGGTAACGTTAGGTTAGCCTGTCAGGATTAGGTTAGATTAGTTCGTTTGAAAAAAAATTAGAATTGCCTGCCAAGTTTGGTTGCTCTAGCCTCTTAAAGGTTGTGTTAAGTTAGTCAGGGTTAGGTTAGATTGGTTTGTCTGGATTAGGTTAGTCTTTCCAGCTTAGGTTGCTCTAGTCTGTTGGGGTTAGGTTAGCTTAGTCTTCAGGATTAAGGGTAGATTAGCATGTTATGATTAAGTTTGTTTAGTCTCTTAGATTTAGTAAAGTTTAGTCTCTTGGGGTTTATGTTAGTGGGTCAGGTTTGGTTACAGATGTCTGTTAGGGTAAGAGTAGGTTGGCGTGTCGGGATAAGGTGAATAGTTTAGCCTATGTTAGGTTTCAATAGCTTAGATTAGGCTAACTTAGACTGATTTAGGTTAGGGGTGAATATAATAAGAGCGGCCATCTCTGGGAAGACCAACATTGGGTGTGGTGTTGAAATGGTTTATACTGTGCGGAAATATGCAGGGAATGGGCTTGTGGAGGCGGCACAACCTTATGTTTACTAACAGGTTGTGCCGCCTCCACTCATTAACTCCAAAGACGTGTTTATGCTACATACCTCCTGACGGTTTAGCAGTAACGAGGGAAGACCTTTCGTAGGGAATCGAAGGTTGTGTCTAACCTCTCCAGCTCGAGAAATGTCCGTGAGCTGATTAAATCATCTAAATGTAGCAAGAATAAAGCGGACAATGCGTCATCGGAGTAGTGGCTGTGCCTTTCATTCGTAAATATATTGCTACTATAGTCAGATTTTATTTAGATATATAGATAAATCGGGTTGTGAAGAGTTTAAGTGAGGCTGTTTCTTACCATTTCACAAACAGTTCCTCCAAAATTACAGTACCATGAGGAAGCAAGAAAAAAATTAAAAAACTTAGGAAGGGATTACTCAACGTTTTCAACCCGAGCAGAAAATTTGATAAAGTATAAGTGAAACCTCCTGTCGTCAAGGGATGATGAGTGCCCATCTAATTTCTCTTGTTCAAAAATAGTTCTGTCTTGGACTTAATAAAATCGTCTGCAAATAGCCAGAATAGATTTCCGAATATGTCATAACTGTCAATCAATTAATTGTTTTGTTGGAGTGTTTTCTCTTCAACTGAATAAAGTCATATGATGATAAGTGGAACGACACACAAACAGTTATCGGCCAGAATGTTATTTGTGAGAAACTTTAACTTTTCTGCTGCGGAGAGCTTCTCTGTGACAAAGACAAGCGCCTGACGTCAGCTAAATAATAAATGAGGTCCCCACGTCACAGCCAATGGGTTACTGGTATTCTGATGACAGTGACACGAGTTTAATTCCCTCACTGCGATGTTCAGTTTTCAAAGCAATTCTAGCCAATGGCAGTTAATTATCGTACAGTTTTAGAAGATTTCTCGAACTGAAAAAATCAAAAGCAGTCTTCATTAGTCCCTTACAGATGGGTGTAGGTGTGGAACGCTTTTGGAGCGTAGGGTGAGAATCACATATGGAAACTGCTGTAAATGCTGTGTTTGTGAGTGAGAGAGTATATATGTCACTTGCCTTGGACGTATTTAGTCGAGCGGCTCGCCCATGTGTTCAAGCCGGCCGATACTTTGATGGCGACTTTCTGGTTAATTCTTACAAAGACCTCTCGTAGTGAAAGAGTTAAAAGTACTACAAGTACAATATTGCGGTGAGAGTTTTGTAACCTCTACAGTACTATATTTTATTTTAATGTAGCTGCAGCCTTATTGCAAAATTTAGCAAAGGGGAGATCTCTAGTACAAAGAGGGGCTTACCTCTTCACTCAGGGAACCTAATAATATTAGGTGGTAGCAGTGATAGAATATATTATATTCTGTCACTGCTACCACCGGATGATTTTATTCAGGCTTGGATAAACTTCTCGATCTGCAGGAGTCAGATATACCTTCTTCAATTTCTATAGATTCTGAAATTTTAAAAAATTAAGAATTTGTAGCAAAAAAAAAAAAAAAAGAGGATATCAGACAGAAGGCGTTTATGGCACTCGTGTGGTTAGTGACGGGAATTTAAGAGTGGGAATTTTGAAGCTGTCCTTTTGCAGATGAAAGATTGCAAGCTGTGAGGTATGACTGTACAAATAATAACTAATGCAACCGAAAAGAATGCTCACCACAACTACCTTCTAATTTGTCTTGTGGCAGCGATCGAGTCAGTGGGCACCAGTTATAAATTTATAAACTGTACACACGGCTTTATTTGCTGTGCTCTGGTTTACTGCTTATGGATCGGTGTTCTGTACTCCCCCCACCCACCCCCATCCTCTCCTCACCTTCCTTTCACAGTACCCCCTACCTGGCCTCCACCCATCTCCTCCTGCCCCTCTCCTCACCTCCCATGAGTCCTCCTCCCACTCTCTCACCTCTCCTCTCGCATTTTAACTTCACAACACCCCCTGCCTCCCCATCCACCTATCCCTATCCCTCTCTCACCTCACCACTTCCCCTTAACGCCCCGTTAACTCAACGTACCCATACATTTCGTATCTTAGTTATTTATTATTTGATTATTCAGTTTACTTTATTACTTTCTCTTTCAGGTTATTCAGACTGGTAGCTTATAGACAATGTAACTTTTCCTTTCAGTCCTTCCTCTAAAACTTCCACGTCAGTTTTTCCATGCGGCATGGTGGTTTTTCTCATTTTTTTTTTTTTTTGCCAGTTTTAACTGAAGGGTTTGAAGGTTGGGGGGTCTCTTCTTGCTTTTCTATCCATATCCTTCAGCATGTAGAATTAGATCTTGTAGTCATAGTCTACTCTGTAACAAGCAGCCTCGAAAGGACCAAAAGGTCTGTTGCTGTTTGCCTTTGTACGGTCTGTTGCTGTTTGCCTTTGTACTTACTTTGTCCTTATGACACACTACTTCCCCCTATTTCCAACCGCTTCCTTATCTCCCCCTACCTTCCAAGCACCACGCCTCTGCCTCTCCCTTCACTCACTTCCTCCCTCTCTTTCCCTTTCCTACCCCTTACAACGTCCCCTGTCTCTCTCCCCACACCCACTTCCTCTCTCCCTCTAACTCCTTTCAAAACATTCCCACCACCCTGACCTGTTCCTCGCAACCCCCTTCCATCCCTTAAGTTACTTCTATACCCGGCTCTACTCTCCTTCAGTACTATTTGTCTGTCAACTACCCCTGCCCCTCGCCCAACCCCTGTCTCTACCTCTCCCCTTTGCTTCTTACTCATTGGACCATTTCTCTTCTCTCTGGCTGACTATTTTTCTTTCTCTCTTACTCCCTTTCCCTTGTGATCCATCTTAACCCTTTCAGTCGTTCGTTGATGTATGTTTTTTATATTACATTCAATGACACTTCCCTTTCAAGTTGAGTAAATTCGTCACGTGGCAGCAAGTATAAGATTAATACAGTATGACATCCTCAGCATGAAGTTTCTCTCCCCTCTCTTTTGCTTCTTACACCTTATACCTGCTTAGTTTTCACTCCTACTTTCCCGCCTCGTACCGCCTCCCTATGACTCTCTTATCTGTTCTGCTACCTTGCCTCCCTCCTTACCACCACCACCACGATGATAGCTCTTACACATGTCCCCTTCTCGCTGCCCCATCTTGCCCCACCCCTTCTACCTCGACCACCTTCTAATTATTGCCCCACCCTGACTAACCCGTCCCATTATCACGTGACCTCTACCCTTCCCCGTATCCCATTCTATCTCCGTTGCTCCATGCCTCTCTCTCCACCACCTTTCCCCACCTCCTCTTAGCTCTGTGCTCCGCAGTGTTCCATGCCCTCTCCTCCCGTTGTCCCATGCTCCCTGTTGCTCCATGACGTTGCTATGTCCTATATTGCTCCATGCACCCCCCAATTGCTTCATGTCCACCGTTGCTCTGTAACCCCTAACAGTCACCTCCTGTTGCTCCATGTACATCCCATTGTTCCATGTCTCTCCCGTTGCAACATGCTCTCAGTGGTTCCATCCTCCGCACCCTTTGTTGTTCCATGCCCCCCTGCCCGCTCCATACCTCCGCCTGGCCTGGTAAAATTTATGCCCAAGTGTGTTATCGCTTCATGAATATTGAGCCGCCTGGTCCCACTCGTGTCCAGCCGCAGTGATCGATGCTCTGTTGAATTTACCATAAGAGGGGAGGGTCGGCGGGCGGGCGGGCGTGCTGGCGGCCGGGGAAGGGGGGGAAGAGAAGGGAGGGGATTTGTGTGAGGATAGATGGATGGGGGGATTGTGTGAGGGAGGTGCGGGGGGAGATGTGTGAGGGTAAGCTGAAGGGAAGGGGGGAGTTGTTTGAAGATAGGTTGAAATTTGGTGTTGTGTGGAGATAGATGGAGAGGGGGTAGTTATGTGAGAGTAGGTCGGTGGGGGGTAACTGCCTGGGACAAATGTAGAGGGGGGAGTTGTGCGCGGGTTGGTGGGGGGGGAGGAAGGGCGTTGTGTGACTGTAGGTGATGAGAAGGGAGCAGGGAAGCTTGGTGAAGGTAGGCTGGGGGGAGATGTGTAGGAGTGAGTGGAGAGGGGGAAGTTGTAGGGAGGCTGGGTAGCTGACAGGGATGGGACAGAGGGGTTGGTGGGAGAGTGACGGGTGTTGGTAGGGGAGAGTGTAGGGGGTTCAGGCGGGGGGGGGGGGGGGGGTGCCTGCTGCGGATGGGATTGGGTGTGAGAGTTTTATGTCTGGTATGGATGGGGTTTATGTAAGAGTGGGAGTTTGGCAAATGGGTACGTAGTGAGTTAAAGTACGGAGTGTGAGGGAGGGTGTGGGGTTTGTGAGGTGTGAGGAAGAACAGGATGTGCTGGTTGAACTGAAAAGAAAGATCTGTCAGAGTGTGTATATTCGTATGCACAGTTAGGGTTGGGGTTAAAGTGGAGAGGGGGCGTGCCTGGGGTGGGTAGGGGGAGAATGATGCTGTGTACCGACTTGGGGAGGTGCCGCTGAAGAGAATGGGGGGAAAGAGTTATTGTATATTCTGTGTGTATGAAGTCTTAGAAAATTGGCTGTGTCCTATTAACCTTTCCAGTACGCTGACGCCCTTTGATTTCATTACTGTTCTGTCCAGATGATTTTATAAAGGTGAAAGAAATTTTTCGAAGGGTTTACAAAGCCTTCACTGATACCTTTTCAGTACGGATGTTTTCAAAGTGAATAAAATCATCTACGGTACCAGTAATATGCTTAAATAAGGCGTCATAATAGTGAAAAGGTTTATAAATAGGTTAACATGTTCAAAGTAATCAGTTTTGTTAAGTATAATTCTTTGGGGAATCAATGCACTGACGTATGTAAGCTGCTAAATTGTTTTTTGAGTCTTTCTGAGTCGATCTTCAGCCACTTGAGAGGAGGTATGGATTACTAATAATGCCGTGCACCTGATTCGATGATTGGCCCAGTGGATCTATGTTTTAGATGAATTTTGCAAAGGCTCTATTCTAGGATCGCTTGTGCCAGCGAGTAAACCCTTTTTAGTTGAAGTGAGAGTGAAGACTGGTTGGAATGGACGACGAACTGCGCATTTTTGGAGTATTTTTAGGGTGCAGGTAGTGTGTGTGTGTGTGTTTTTTTTTTAATGAGATGAATCTGGAGTGTGAACGTGAATGTAGGGATGGAGAGGATGGTATGGATGAGTGATTAGTATGTAGAGGCTATGATGTATGGGATGCATATGATGTATGGCATAACAGAGTGAGACAAGACAGACGAGTATGGGGAAGCGTGGGCATAACTACCAATAGTCCGTGGGCATAATTAATCATCTCGTAACCAGAAATTGAGTCTTGTACCTGCATATTTCACAGCCTGAAATGAAAGTACTGTTATGACTAGAAAACCTTCTAAAACGATTATTAAAAAGTAGGAATGGCAAAGGAGCACAGACGAGAGATGAAAAAAAGCACCGAAACAAGAGAGCATTCAGGACGGGAGGAGATTTGGAGACCTATACCCATTACTACATTCCACACTTTAGCCACAGACTTGTAGCTGGTGGAATGCAGTCATGGGTGTAGGTCTCCAAATCTCCTCCCATCCTGAATGCTCTCTTGTTTCTGTGCTTTTTTCATCTCCTATCTGTGCTCTTTTGTCATTCCTACTTCTCAACAAGCATTTTAGAAGAAAATGTTTGTTTTCTAGTTTATGATCTTTTTTGTGGAAGTAAAATTATGCATACAGCAAGTGTTAGATTTGGATTGTTAAACGCATAACATACTGAAAGACTAAAACGAAGTGCCTTCCCGTGAAAAGAAGTGTTTTGATACGTCCTTTAACTGTTCGCAAGCTGTAACTAACCAATATTGCGCAAAATGAAGTACTTACTGGTGACCACGATGCAGTTTTCAGGCCGTAACTCGCGAACCGTAACCTGAATGCTTTTCTAAACATAAAAGGAAACATCAACATTTAACAAGCAGCGTGTTGGTGTACAGTAAACTCGCGTATGCCTTTCTATTTTGGAGTTACGGTTGATGAAGAAGAAAGAACACAATCGAACTGTTTGCTGTTCGATTTTGCGACTCCTACGAAGGTTAGGAAGACTTTGCGAGTAGTTTTGCACTTGAATAAAGAAGGTATTTTAGTTCATAAGCTTAGAACTGGGCTTTGC
Organism: Birgus latro; assembly: GCA_018397915.1. Lineage (NCBI taxonomy): Eukaryota > Metazoa > Arthropoda > Malacostraca > Decapoda > Coenobitidae > Birgus > Birgus latro. Next base: position 544 of record JAGKTI010021202.1, on the reverse strand, counting down.
GACCTTTTTCGTGCGAATGCTCCTATATCATATGTACAGGATGCCATTTTGAACCTACGCCATTCCTACTTACGGACTGGCTACCACACTCCCTGTTTATAGCTCCTGGAGTAGCTGTAGATGCTAAATGAAGGGGCTTAGTGTGAGATATGCAATAAACTGGTGCAGAAACAGGGAATCAGATGTAAGAGAGTGATGAGAGAAAAAGAGCTGAAAAACAGTCCGTGCGTGTAGTTTGTGTTTACAGTTGTGGAAAGTAATAACGTTTCCGTTTATGGCGAACTATAAATGAAACTCTCACATATTCTGGAACGTTTGCTGCTTTCCGTACATTGACTCACTGGGTTTTGAAAGTCATTGCACTCTCTTTACTTACCTTAATAATCTTGCTAACAGACAGACAGATAGACAGAATGGCGGACAATTAACTAGACCACGCACATAATGATGCTGCGTTGCACACGGGGATGTAGTGAACCAGATCACAACATATATTAGTGAGTCAGGAACACCTGGAGACATCATTATATAACAATAACACCAA
>JAGKTI010021200.1:3555-15875 GCA_018397915.1 Birgus latro | reverse complement strand
TGTGTGTGTGTGTGTGTGTGTGTGTGTGTGCGTGTGTGTGTGTGTGTGTGAGAACATAAGTTAATCAGTTCTATACTTGACTCCCAAAAGTCGTTTCACAGTCATGGCACTTCTACAGGTTGGATATCTACCCGCGATCTCTCTTGCATGCCACCTACTTGGATATTACTTTTCCAATGCATTTCTTGACAGTCTGGGAATCAAACACAGTATGGTGCTTTGGTATCAGTAAGGGGCTGTATGGCACGTCACCAGGCTTGTGGAACAGTTCTAACACTAAAAGAGTTTCAAACGAACCCCAGTAATAACCATGAAGGCTACGCTGACATTCGAACCTGCAAAATCAGAATTATCTGTCAATCTCTCCATCTGTCTATAGCCAGATACCTTAATCTCGTAAAGGGTGGCCATAAACAAATCGTCCGCATGTCGTCCTGTCCCCTGTCATTTTGATGCCCTTCCGCCAACTTACCCTCCCCTCTTTCAAATATCGCCCCACTCGATCCCTCCGTCTCATTCTCGGTCTTCCCTCTCTCTCTCCCCCCTCCCTCCACCTCAGTCACATACACTCTCCTTGTTAGTCTCTGATTCTCCATCCTCTCCACATGGCTAAACCACCTCAACGTACTACTCCTAATACATTCTATCACGTCCATATTCACACCACAACACTCCCTCACATTCTCATTTGTCAGTCTGTCTCTCCCTGTGACTCCACATGCTCCTCTCATATAACTCATTTCAACTGCTCTCACTCTTAACTTGAGTCCCTCCAACAAGTTTCAAGCTCTGTTTCCGTACGTTAGAGTGGGTATCACAATACTATCACGCAGAGACCTTTTTACTTCCATGTTCACTTTCCTATTTCTTATCACCTTTTATAATGAGCCAGCAACCTTTCTTCCCTGCTGCACCCTTTCAGGCACTTCATCCTCTAAACTTCCGTCCTTAATCATCACACTACCTAAGTACTTAAATGTACTCACATCGTCCATTTCATCACATCCAGCCTCACACTACATTCAGTGGCTTCATTTCTCTCGAAGACCACAACTTTGCTCTGCCCCATATTCAGCTTTAGATTCTGTTCCTTACACACTCTCCCAAACTCATTCACCAAGCCTTGCAGTCCCCCTTCATCTTCCATTAACAATACAGTACCATCTGCAAACAATAGAACAGTAAGTTTCCAAACCCTACTCTCTCTTATTGGGGCAGCTTCAACATCCACTGCCTTACCTGGTATCTTTTTTCAAAACTCCATCCACATTCAAACTGAAAAGCCATGGAGACATGACACATTCCTGTTTCAATGCAACATTTAGAAAGAAAAATTCATTCAGTTCACCATCCACATGCACTGCAGCCCTAGTGCTATAATGCATACTCTTGAAGGAATTCAACAGCTTCCCATTTTCTCCAAATATTTTTAATATTTTCCACATTCCTTGTCTATCCACTCTATCGTTTGCTTTCTCCAAACCCATGACGGCCAAATACAACTTCTTTCCCTTCACCAGAAACTTTTCCATCAAACACTGCGATGAATATCCTTTTTGAAACCTCCCTATTTTTCTCCAACTTATTCCTCTGTTATTTCGCTAACTCGTCGATAAGTATCCTACCGTATACTTTTCCTACTACACTAAGAAAACAAATGCCCGTATGATGACTACACATATTTTTCCCCTTTTCCTTTATACTGGGGAACAGTTATAGCTAACTTCCAGTCCTCCAGGACTCTACTTCCTTCCGGGCCAACCGTGATTTAGCATTTCACCACACACTCCATCAATCCCTTGGGCTTTCCCCATTTTGACTTTCTTCATTGGTTCTCTTACTTCCATCCTGTTTTCTCTTCCTGCCTTCTCTTCTCCCTCCTTCTCCCACCCATTTCCCGGCCAAGTACGTTCGCGTTACTTTCATTCTCTATATTTAACAGTTCTTTAAATTGTTCTCTCCATCCAGAACGTTTTCTTACACCTCCGCTTTACCCTCAATTTCCTTCCAAACTCCTCATCCACTCTTTTTTTACTCTCACCATTCTTCCCACATCTCCTTTTTTCACATGTAGCTCTTTTTTCCATATGACTAATTCCTTCATGCCTCTTCTTCCCATCCACTCACAATATGCTTTCTCCTTTCGCACCACAGCTTGCCTCACCTCTTCATTCCACCATGCTGTTCCTCGCACCCCCTTTCGTCTTTGCCTCACCCCACGCACCACCTCACATGCTGCCCAGATTTCTTCTGTGGATACCTTGCACACACCTTCCACCACCCCCAGCTGTTCCAAATCATATTTAGCCAATTGCTCCTCCACTTCTCTCTCATATTCTGCCTTTTTTTTTCTTTGCATCCTCCTGCAACCCTTCTACCCACTTTATTTAGATTCCTTCCTCCTTCCCTTTTGCCCTTCTTATCCTTCGCATTTGAAGAGTCCATATCCCCAACCTCTGAATGATCTCACATCCAGCACATATCTTTTCTTTCTCTCATCCAGGGACACGTTATCAACAGCTGCCTTCAGTTCATTCAGCTCACTACCCACCTTTCTCATCACGCGCCATGTATACCTGTGGATCATTTCGTTCCTAAAGAGAGTAATGGCTATCGCGAATCTCCTCTGAACACAAATGTCAGAATTATCATATTATTACAATGGCAAATGGGTTAATTGGTTATGACCGGGGCTGAGATGTGGCCTGGATAATTTACTGCATCATTGTTAACGTGATGAATGTGATGGTAGTTAATGACACTTATTCTGATACATAGACCGGCAAGGGCGGTCGTTAGTGAAGATCAAAGACCGTTGGTTAGATATTTAACCGGTATATGATAATGATTAATCTCTGACTTCAACTGGGACCCAACAAGAGAAGTTGTCTCCATCTTAAGGACAGGGATGTATAGTAGGTTTAAACGTTAATGGCTGCAGAGTGTTTTAATGAGTACGTTCAAAATATTTGTTTTCTTGTTTTTAAGGAAAGGAGGTGGAGTTCGCAATCTCCCTTCCTGAAATCTAAAACTCTTAGTGGTTATTTGCATTAACCACATCACTCTGATGGCGTAGTTCATATTATTTTCTGTTTACTTTCATAGGTTTTTACTCAGCCTACGAGAATTTGACTGAGTTAAAAAACAGAGGTCTTACCAAAGTTTGACAGGATAGTCTAGAAGCAAGAATATTATGAAAAAAATAAAATAAAATCCTTAGGTTGACGTGATTAATGAATGTCCAATTGATAGGCGTAACTCTGTTGTATCTAATATTGGTTAAGTTCTCAAATGGATACAAAAATAATATCAACATGTGCTATGAGTCACAAAAGCATCAGTGCCCAATATGAGTGAAACCTTTGGGAACACAGAAAAAAGGTCACTGAAATATTAGTGGCCGGCTACCCACACGCTGGTAACCCTGATGTCGGGAGGTGTCATATATCGGCACCTGGCAACATCCTCTTGCAAATATGTAGCAAACGTTATGTTTATATAAGCAGACACTATTAATACACAATGAGACATTGGTAATATACAGCAGTCGTTGGAATGTTTTCGGTAGTCATTGGACCCCCCCTGCACTGACACTTTTGTGACCCGTGGTACGTACGTAACATAAATTACCATCGAAGTGCTGCCGCAGAACTCATAGCTCCAAATAAAGTTTTTTTTTAGTCCACAATAAGGCCAGACGTTAATCCTGATGTTTGCTCATAAATTGCTTTACTTCCTCAGAGTTGATCAGAACCCTACCAACAGATAGCTTATTACAACAGTCAAAAAATATACCAGTATTATCCAGAAAATATCGATAAGAATTTGAATTAATTGCTCTCGATAAAGTCAGACGCCTTAATTACGGAAGGGGTGGCTATGAATAAATCGTCTACATGTCGTCTTGTCCTCTACCATCAGGAAGCCCCATTCTCACCCAAATACTACTCTACTCTGCCCTCGTACTCCATACTAAGTTTCCCTCTCTTCCCCTCTCCCTCCACCTCACTCAGCAGACTGCCTGAATCACTCCCACACCCTTCATTCGATCCACATGGCCGAAATAACTTTCCAGCACATCCACATTGTCACCTAAACGCTCCTGAATCTTTCACATGTTAGTCTGTCTTTTCATATAACTCTACACTCTTTACTCCAAAATCTTATTTCCATTCTTGCTCTTGTGTCCTTTCACCAAAATCCAAGTTACACTTTCATACTTTAGTGTGAGGATCTTAATATTGTCATGCAACGAACTCTTTACTTTTCTGTACTTATTATTCGTCACTGTTCTCCACCTCCCTACAACCCTCCTTCCCTGGTGAACCCTTTCTCGCAGTTCATCCTCTAATCTTCCATCCATGCTCATCACTTTACCAATATACTGAAAAGGGCTCGTATTCTCTGTTTCCTAACCATACAGCCTCACTACGTACCTTTGTAAGGATATGCGTTCTAATAACTGTAACAAACATACAGCACTGATTACGCAAGATAAACGAGCATTTGAACGAGAGTTTTGAAATGCCTGTTGTTCTGCAGCGCTGGATGCAAGTGGCCCTGTGTTACACCTGTCTACATAATTTCCTATTGTACCCTGTACTTTAGTTTATCGTTATTAAAAACTTACAGAAGGTATTATATGCTAGTGTTACTGTCTGTTACTTCTTTGTAAGCAATTTTATATATACAACCTGTTTCCATCAAGGTAATCTGTTTTTCCTTAATTGACAACACAGCTTGAATGCATTATATTCTACACCGGCGTCACACTATAATACATCATCACACTGTTGCTCAAGGTGTTACTGTATTTAGTAAATGTAAAAATAATAATGATAATAATGATTACATGCGACGCCTAGAGCCTTCGATTTACCAGTAGCACTAATTTATTTCACTTGTTATTGCAACATGGTCCTTGATATATTAGTTTATTTTATGGTAAAATTCATCTGATATATACTATTGTGTTTTTTGCTCAGCATCAGATATGTGGTTTTAACAGATACTGTATAATCGCAACATTGATACATCCGCAACACCCACCGTAACCTATCGTTACTCAATGTGCCCAGTTTCTAAACTGACTGTCAACCAGGCGATCAAGAGCAAACGACAGGCCAGTAGCCAGACTTTCCCAGGAGGTCTCTGAAAAGCAGATCCAACCTAAACGACCAACGCAATCGTTTGCTCTGAAATGAAACACTGTACTGTACCTAACGTCTATTATGCGCTGGTAAAGGCGACAAGAGAATATTGACACGACCTGTACTTGATCTCCAACCTGGCCTGACCTGTGCTCTAGCTTCACCTGTGACCTGGCTTGAACAGTGACCTACAACCTTATGTGCCCTGACCTGACTAGGCCGATGACCCACCTGCAGAGTAAGGTTTGCTGCTCTTGCGCTGACTGGCCACCCATGCTGCGTAGTCCTTGTCGCCGAAGAGATCACCTAATGCAGACAGCAAAGTGTGAATGCAGAGAGAAGTGACTGCACAAAATAGGGCACTATGACAGAGAAGTCAGAAATGATATGATAAGGTGACAGATTATGATGGCAGTGAGACAGAGAAAGAGATGTGAGAGAGAGCTCTGCCGCTGGATACGTATCAGCTGTTGCTTTGTCACTTATCATCCTTTCCGGCTGCATTGCGGCCCGATAAAGCAGTAATAGAGAGGTACTTCTTCTGATGTCACTTATGTTACAAACAACTTCAGTTCCAAGTAACCCCTCAGAACGCCTGCAGAATCCTCAGTTGTCAGTACATACACACTACAACTTCAATATCTTCCTTTGTACATCGTCACTAGACTGATGGATATAGTGGTCCAATTTAAGGCAGAGCTGAGTACAGTAAACACCAGTTACACTTACTTCTTTTTCATGAGTGCTTACACCTATAGTTTCAACAGTACTCATTCGATAGTCTCTGTACAAACTACTAAATCCTCAGTAACTCAGTATAGTTCCAGGTACACTTACGTGAGTAATGGTCGCACATTTGGCTGGGTAGAAGCTTGAAGCCCGACTCCCCGATGTGGTGTTCGGCCAGGTAGCAGAGACTGGCAGGTTCCGTATTACCGCATATATCCGAGTCGGCACTCACACACTCAGTGCAGTAGTCGAAGCTCTGGCACACTTTGTCAGTCGCTGCATGGGGTCAAAAGGATGAGGAGGGAGCAGGGATTAGAAATAAGGGATGCTAACTGAATTTTGAGAAATTGTAGAGGGAAGAGAACGAACACCGTACCTATGTCTCCCAGATGAGAACGTGTGGGTGCGTGTATGGGGGGGGGGACGATTTAGTTTCCAAATGCGAGACGTTGGTGGAGTTTTGATAATAAGTAAAAATGGGAGGACGATCACGAGGGTACTCGCTGCCGAGGTGAAAGTGGTTAAGAAAGGGGACGAGGAAAGTGGGACTGAACGCAGAGGCCAGTAAAGATGTAGAATAGGCACACATATATTTTCAGTTTTGATTGTTTAAAGGTGTTGATATGTGGAACAAGTTATCCAGGGATGTACACTTACGATCCAAGGAAAGTACCCAGGCCCTGTCGATGTCGTGCCCAGGAAACCAAGAATGGTCTGGTGTTTGGACACAGTTTCAAACCCCTCCCCACCTCCTCCCCGCTCCTTCCATTATCAACTACCACCCCCTCCCTTGATCGAGAGGTAGCACAGTCATTTGCTTCGCGGTTTGAAGCGCGCGCGCGCGCGCACACACACACACACACACACACACACACACACACACACACAGAAAAGAATGATAAAATAAGCAAAGAAGACTGGCCATTACAAGCTTGACTCACACACACACACACACACACACACACACACACACACACACAGAAATAAATGATAAGCAAAAAAGACTGGCCATTACAAGCTTGACTCAATCCTGCCAAAATAACACCCGCTCCGTTTTCTAGAGCGTCGATGTAGTCAATGTTATTCAGTAAGTAGAAATATCTGTGTCTCGGGTGAGGCGTGTTCCACCTTAAGCTAAATAAAACTGTCAGCCAGCAGCAGAAATAATATAACAGCTTACTTCATGAATAAACTACGGTATTTGTGTCTGTTATTCAGTACATCTTCTTTATTATGTTTTACGTCTTCCTAATCGGAAAGATCGTATTTTCATTAGGCTAAATAAATTCATCTGTCAGTTACAATATTGTATTACAAATTAATAAGAACTGATACTTCCAGTTAAGATATAGTGAACCTGCATACCACGATATAGAACTAGCTTACACGTTCGTCCTCTCAGCGTTATTTGTACTGCTCACAGACTCCCTATCACGAGTTTATATAGTTCTTCCTTGCGGTTAAGTCGGCCTCTTTGCCACACCTTCACCCTTTTGCAAGTATACTGCCACAGTCCAAAGAAACGTTACCCTCTCACCCCCACCCCGGGGCCATATTCATCAACGTTATCTTTACCACCGGCATGGTTGGTAGGTGGTGGCCCAGACTCATTACCGTTACTATCCCATCGGCTTATCAGCATGTTTATCATTTTCTTGTTTTGATACTGCCAAAATACAGCACCATGGGATGCTAAAGCGGAGCTGCTGCCACCTTTACCAACCACTGCAACGGTACTAAGTACGTTAATGAATCTGGTCTCCCCGCAGGGGTGGGGGTGCTTCTTTGGATTGAGGCCGTACAGCGCTTTTGTTGCATCCACTTTCACCATATTACACCCACCTACACCCTCCCCCCACCCGCCAAAGCAACTTAAAAATTACCTACAACACTTTACACCCTCGCTAAACCATCGTAAACCTATACATATACAGTATACACACATACATACACCGCAATAACCCCCACCTATACTACTCTACACCTACCTGCATATTACAGCATCCGTCTACATCACCTTGCATCCACTTACACCGTCAGACCCAGTAAAATCACTTACACTCATTAACATACACCTATTGGCACCCCTCTACACCACTTGACGTCCACTTATATCTTTTTGCACACTTATATCCCAATATATTCACATACACTAGCATACATCCATCGTTCATCACTATGCCTACTAATATCCCTCTACATCCACTTATATCACATACGCTCACCTCACACAATTATCATCATCATACACCCACCTATCACCATCTACACGCCTCAACGCCCACTTATCACCCTCAACATCACCTAATCACCTACAGCTGCAATCAACAGTTCCTATTCACTACCTCGAAACTGCACCAGAAGTTGGCGAGATATTGTTAAACTGAGTGTAATTATTTGAATCTCACTTCACTAATTCGAATCTCCAAAAGCGTAAAGGAACTATTGTCCCAGAGCGTACCTTCAATGCAGTACTTTGCACAGGCTTCAGCGGAGGTGTGTCTGGCGACGATGTGGTGCTGGGATTTGGGCAGCCCTTGGTTTGGGTACCGGGTGAAGCTCTGGTCCGTGCGGCCTGCGGGGAAAAGGGATTGTGCTGGCGTGAAGTTAGGCTGGGTTGCGTTAGGTTAGGTTTGCTTGTTTGGGCTAGGCTGGGCTAGGCTGAGTTACGTGAAGTTAGGTTAGAGTAGATTATGGTAAGCTGGATATTAAGCAAGATTTGGTTAGGAAGGGTTGGTTTATATTATACAAATATAAGATAGGATAGAATACGTTACGATAGTTTAGGTTAGGTTAGGGATCAGATTAGAATGGATTAGGTTGGGTTAAGTTAGTTTAGGTTATACTGATCCGTTTAGGTTGTGTTAGATTAGACTAGGTTTGATATACTGGGTTAGGTTAGGTCAGATTAGATTAAGGTAAGCTATGGTCTATTGTTAAACTAGGTTACGTCATGTCAATTAGATTAAATAAATTTGAATTGGCTGAGTAAAAATATATTATGACAGGTCAAGTTAGGTTAGTGTAGCAAGGCTGACTAGATTTGGTTGAGATTAGATTTGATTAGTGTTGGTTAGGTTAAGTTATTTTGATTCGAACTAAGCTGTTACATTAAGTTAGGATGGGTTAGATACAGCCTGGTAAATCTAGAGTGGGAAAAGCTAAACTCTGGATGATGTAAGGGGTGATTTCAGATACTGTCGGCTTGTGCTGGTGGTTATACTCGTTAAGGGAAGGTGACTGAGGTAGGTCAGGTTAGATTAAATAGATAGAATACGTGAAATTGTGGCTGGAGTGCCGAATGAAAGTCTTAGTGGTTTGTAGTGAGGTGTGCAGAGGGAAGGTGGGGACAATGGCTTGAAGTCAGATTAAGTTAAATAAGATCGGTTAGGTTAGGTTAGGTTAGATTTTTGATGAAGTGCTTCACGTTAGGGTAGATTAGGTGTGATGGACTTGTTTTAATCAGTTTTGGAAGGGGTAACCGCGGTAAAACTGAGACTGGGTTCAGTTTGGTTAGCATGTTAGGTTGGGTTTGACTAAATTAATCTGTGAGGTTAGACTTAGATAGATTTGATTAAATTTAGAAATGTTCTGAATGGGGTAACTGTGGTTAGGGTGGGGCTGAATTGGGTTAATTTGTATTGTGGACAGCGTGGCTAAGGTTAGGGTGTAAAGTTAAGTTAGAGAAGGTTAACTTGTAAGTATAACGATGGGTTTGTCTGGGTTAGAATGAACTGGATAATTTGTTCTGTTAGGTTAGGTTGCTTGAGTTAGGTTCTAGATAGGATTACTCAGGTTGGGTTATGGCTGCGTTAGGGTTTGGTTCTGAACGGGTTAAGCTGCGGCTATGTTAAGTTAGGTTCGCTTAGATTTAGTTACGGTTAGATCGTAGGTGAGTTTGGTTAAGTTCAGGAAACACTCGGGTATGTTGACTCTGGTCGAGTTAGAGTGCATTACGACTGTTAAAATCAGTAACGTGATTTATATTGCTGACATTAGAGGACACTTAAAAATGGTGTTCCAGATTGATTTTGTCCTATGTTCTGTAACGGAGTGTTCCCATATAGAAACCTAAAGTAAGGGTGCATTCTTATCCGTCGCTAGATCTGAGTCATAAATGAATGTAGACAGCAATGTCTAAACTCGCTAAACAGACTTTTGTCGGGGTCACGGTTCAAGAATTAGAACAGAGGGGTTGAGGTGTACTGTAACTAAGGGTGTCATTGTTGTGGGTGATGGTGTAACCAATGATTTAGTGATTGTGCCATTTATGATATTAATAATAGTGACAGTGGGTTTTTGTGTTGTTATGTGAAGCCGTAGGGGGAGTTGAAAGGCTTAGTAGATGAGTTTGGGAGAGTATGTAAGAAACGGAATCTAAAGGTGAATGTAGGGAAGGGTAAAGTGGTGGTCTTCGAGAGAGGTGAAGTCAGTGAATGTACAGTGAGATTGGATGGGGAGGATATGGAGAATGTGAGTGCATTTAAGTACTTGGGTAGTGTGATGAGTGAGGATGGAAGTTTAGAGGGTGAAGTGCTCGAAAGGGTGCAGCAGGGAAGAAAGGTTGCTGGCACCTCGAAAGCACTGATAAGAAACAGTGAAGTGAGCATGGAAGTGAAAAAGCTGTTACAGGACAGTATTGTGATACTGACTCTAACGTATGGAAGTGAAGCTTGGACTGTGTTGGAGGGGCAGAAGTCAAGAGTGAGAGCAGTGGAAATGAGTTATTTGAAAGGAACATGTGGAGTCACATGGAGAGACAGACTGACAAATGAGGAAGTGAAGGAGCGTTGTGGTGTGGATGTAGATGTGATAGGAAGCGTTAGGAGAAACACATTAAAGTGGTTTGGCCATGTGGAGAGGATGGAGAGTGAGAGGTTGACGAGGAGAGTGTATGTGAGTGAGGTGGAGGGGGGGAGAGGGAGGGGGAGGCCAAGAATGAGATGGAAGAATGGAGTGGAGAGGTATATGAGAGAAGAGGGTGTGAACTGGGAGTAGGGCAGTGAAATGGCGGGGGACAGAGCGACATGGAGGCGATTTGTTTGTGGCCACCTCTTACGGGACTGAGGCGTCTGGCGATAGATAAATAGATAGACAGGGTTTGGGTGAACCTCCTTGAGAACTAGACATATAAGATACACGTGATGGTATAAATGATGGTGTAAGTGGCGGCGTAAATGGTGTGGTAGTGGTGCTGTTAGTGATGGTGTTTGTAAAGATGTAAGTGATGGCGCAAGACAGCGTAAGGGAACCAACAGAAAATATGACAGGAGGTGTAAGTGATGGTGTAAGAGACGGTGTCATTTATGGTGTAGGTGATGGTGTTAGTGATGTAAGGGTGTGGTTGGTGGTGTGAGTAAGGGTGTAATTAATGGTGCAAGCGATGTTTTTTTTTTCTTATGTGTCCGACTCTGGGCATAGGCTTCACAGCCTGCTATCCGGGCCCAGCAGTCCTCCTACATACCAACATCTCTACATGTCACCACTTCGGCACTAACACCCACCGTCCATATTGAATACATGCTAGGGCTGTCTCATACAGGACTGGTGTATTGGTATTAGCGGGGGTATTTTTACGACATGTCGGCGGGTCTTCTGGTAGATCAGTAATGCCTGAATTAATGAAATTCGAATCCTTAAACTGTTCCCTGCCCCAGTGAGGATTCGAACCTGGGTCCGTTGGGACTGCAAGCCACCTCTCTACCGATCGAGCCACCGGTGAGAGTAGTGATGTGGGTAAGGGTGTAGATGCTGGTGAAAATGATGATGTGGGCAGTGCGTGAGTATCAGTGTAGCCTAAGTGGTAAGGAGAGTGCTGGTGCAGGTGACTGTAGGTGGTGGTGTAAGTGACTGTAGGTGGTGGTGTAGGTGACTGTAGGTGGTGGTGTAAGTTGTGTGTAAATGATGATGTAATGTCTGTTGAAAGGCTGGTGTAATGAACCTACTAGAGAAGTGGATGCATGAGGTGCCGGTCTGGTAGTCTCCACCATCAGCAACATCAAGGAAGTGTTCGGAGTGGAGGTGACACAGTTTGTCGTCGAAACACCACTCGAAGCTCTGGCAGTCGATAGTCGTCTCTTGTGAGCAGCGCCTAAAGAAGAAAATATACATTAACTTAGATACGGTAGAGACCATGTTTCATTACATATTTTAAAATGATGATACAGTTTCATAATGTCAAACTGCGCCACAGTTATTCAGCCCACTGTCTGCAGATTTTGTATTAAATATTTTTCATTTTTACGATAACATTTGTCAAGAAAAGAATCAGTAACTAATATTCACTGTTTCTTATTAACGGCCGACTCAGACTCGTGACTTTATCTTATGCCTTCATAAGAAGGAATAAAAAAGAAAAGGAAAAATTATTACACGGTACTTTATATCCTCTTTCCGTTAGCCTTGTCTCAGTAATAATAATAATAATAATAATAATAATAA
>JAGKTI010021199.1:0-14278 GCA_018397915.1 Birgus latro | reverse complement strand
AAACATTCTCTCTCTCTCTCTCTCTCTCTCTCTCTCTCTCTCACGACATTTCATACTCCTCTCACGCTCATGGAAGTTACACGCTTCTTTATCATATTCAGCTTTATCAAACACTATGCCGTCTCTCACGCATACACTCCCCATACACCCTTCTCACACTCACGACAGTTCATATACACCCACACTCCCCGTCAACTCTCTACCCCTTCACCCTCACTTTCCATCGTCACACCCAATGCACATACTACACACTTTCTCAACATACACTTTATACACACCAACACCACATACCCCACACTCCTATCTCCTTCCACACTAACGACGACACCCAACAGATATCCCTCACTAACATACACTCTACCCACACCCACGACACTCCTTCTACTCCCCCATACTCCCCCACAACACACCATACCCAAATCTTCAAAACAGAGCGCCATTCCTCTCTCCCCCTCTGCTCTAAACCCCATCCAGACGAGCCCAAAGGAAGAGAAAGCCTCATAAAATCTCGTTGCCTCTTCCAGCAGACAGCCTTATCACGCGAGACGAACATCCAGGGCGTGGGTGTTCGAAACTGATGCCTTGGGACTGTCTTGGGAGAGGGATGAGGCCTTGGGATATGTGTGATAAACGGAGATAGCGGAGATGAGTACAGAGGAAGGACAGGAGACTGAGGGAGAAAAGAAAGGTAGAAGGGTTGATGAGAAGAGGGGAAAGCTAATGAAGGTTGATATTAGAGAGGAAGAGACTGAAAATACAGGGAAAGATGGTGAACTTTTGAAGGAAGATGGCGGAGAGGGATATATGAGGAGGACTGGAAAGAGGAGAAAACAAGGTCAGGGAAGGGAGGGTACAGCACAGAGTGGATGAAATACAGGTGTTGAATTAATGAAGGTTAAAATTAGAAGACGGGAGACAGGGAAGATATGACAAAAGAAGGGAAAAGAAAAATCCAAAAGGAAAGGGTGAAGAGTGTATTAAGGTAATTTTGGTGCTTCTTTTGTCGATGTCGATCGAAGCTGTTTAGATAATTCTTAATACCGATGGTGGGAAAAATGAGAGAATGAACAGAATAAGGAAAGGTACAAAGAAAAGACGAAATGAGAGCGGAAGCAAAGAGAAGGCACTGTGTGGAAAAGCTTGAATGTTTTCCTTGTCAGTGGCAGTCCGATTATGTAGAACTCAGAAGAGCGTACAATAAGAGAAATGAGCAAAGAAAAGGGGAAAAGAAGGGAGAAGATGAAAGAGGAAAGGAAACGTGGTGTGGGGAAGGAGGAGGATTGCAAGGAAGACGGAGTAAGATATATCGTGATAAGACTAGTGAGAGGAGATTGCGTCTGGGGAAAATGAAAGATAATGATTTGAGCGAATGCAGTTTGAGAGATTCAGCTCAAGAGATGGCAGGAAAGAGATGGAAAGACAACCCCCCCCCCCCAACAAAAAACCCTCCTTGCAGAAAACGGAGAAACCTAAACAAAGAAAAATCAATTTGAAAAAAAAAAAAAAAAAATCGGCGCACACTTGACTAGACAAATTTGACTTCACAGGGAATGAATGACTGATACATACTGGCCAATGATTCACCCTGCTTTCATGAAGATGCATTATATCGCTGGCATGTTACATTTCGTAGTCACTAATTTAATTACATAAACATTTCGATGGTAACAGATTAATCGTCATGGGTCATCAAGAGCTATGCTGATCATTTACGTTATCGCGTAAACTGATCCAACACCTTTGGTCTCAAGTACTGCACATATAAAGAATACATCGTTTATTGATTATCGTGTTTATTTAACCCACACAAACCATCCTTCCTGACAAATGTTACTTAGCTGACTTACAGTAAGGGGATGTCGAACCTCATTACTTTGGAAAATGATATGGCCAGCACCTCAATGAAATGTCTGGATTCCCCCCTGCGTCACCTCTCTTCTGCGCGACACTGAGCTAGCGAACACCCCACCAAAGAGGATCGTCAGCTGAGTGATGGAAGGCTTCACACTAATCGCTGGACTGAGAGCGTCATTTCCTATGGCAAGTATTTCTGAATGGTTAGTGTGCTCGTATTTATTTGGTTGCATACTCTTCCTTCATCGTGTATTGATAAAAACAGCAGGTGTATATACTGATGAAAAGTTAAGAAAGATCATTTGCCCAGTTTTTGAAAACGTAAGAAATGAATGAAGCGCAGCCTCTCATTTTTTCTTTTTCCACTCCATCTCTCCCCCCCCACTCTCTCCCTCTCTCCCTCATTCTCTCTCTCTCTCTCTCTCTCTCACTGCAGCCAGCTACCACAACACGACCCCATCATTCACGTAACAAGATTATATTTCGCATCAGGAGTCTTTGTGAGGGAAATGAAGAGGAAAAATAAAGAAAATCATGCGTGTCTTCCCCCTGTCTTTAATAATCTTGAATATTCTTGGTTCCTTTCCTTGTCCCTCTCATTCCTTCCACCCTTCTTCCTCTTACTCTCTGCCTTCCCCTCACCCTTTCATTTTCTTTTCCTTCCCCTCGCTCACTTCTCCTCTCATTCTCACATCCTCTCTCCCCCCCTCTTTCTAACTTCTTCCTTTCCCTCCTCTCCCCTCCTCATTCGTTCTTCCCTCGTTTCCCCTTCCCTTTCCTCTCACCCCTTCACTTCCTTCCCCTCGCTCACTTCCCCCTCTCATGCTCATATCCTCTCACTTCCCTTCTCTCTCTAACTTCTTTTCCCTTTCCTTCCTTCCTCTCTCCTCTTTTCCTTTCCTCTTCTCCCCTTCCCCTCCTCCTCCTCACTTCCTTCCTTTCCCCTCCCTCTGAGCTCACGTCCAAGCTCTATTCGCCTCTCTTTCCTCCACCTCCATTCCTTTCCCTATCCTTCCCTTGCACTTTCCCATCCCATCATCCTTTCCCCTCTCCTCCCCATCTTTCCATTAATTCTTTCCCTCCTCTCTCCTTTCTCTCCTTCTCATCCCCTCTTCTCTATACCCTATCCACCTTTCTTCCTCCTTTCCTTCCTCCTACCCATATCTCTTCCCGTTACCCAGGCCGTAACACCTTTTCCTTAGCGATTTATATTTGGATACGGCTGATTAATATCCCTTTGTACGTCATTATGGTGAGCATGGCGATGTTGGAAGGATTTACTTAACACAGAAGAGGACAGTAAGGTGCATTAAGCAAATAAATCGCTTTGGAAAACGTGTTAGGGAGCTTCTTAACCTCTTCCTCTTCCCCTTCTCTGTTTCTTTCCTTATCTTCTTCCCTCACCCCCTTCTCCCCAAATCTCTCCTCCTCGCCTTCCTTCCTTCTCTCTTTACCTCCTTTCCTCCTTCTCACCTTTCCTCCTTCCATCCTTCTCTCCTTACCTCCTTCCCTTCGTCTCTCCTTACCTCCATTCCTCCCTCTCTCCTTACCTCCTCCCCTCTCCACCTCTTTCCCAAATCTCTCTTCTCCTCATCTTCCTTTCCTCCTTCTCTCCTTCCCTCCTTCTCTCTTTCCCTCCTTCTCTCCTTCCCTCCTTCTCTCTTTACCTCCTTTCCTCCCTCCCTCCTTCTCTCCTTCCCTCCTTTCCTCCCTCTCTCCTTACCTCCTTTCATCCTTCTCTCCTTCCTTCCTTCTCTCCTTACCTCCTCCCCTCTCCACCTCTTTCCCAAATCTCTCTCTTCCTCATCTTTCTTTCATCCTTCCCTCCTTCTCTCCTTCCCTCCTTCTCTCCTTCTCTCCTTCCCTCCTTACCTCCTCTCCTCCTTCCTTCCTTCTCTCCTTCCCTCCTTCCTTCCTTCTCTCCTTCCCTCCTTTCCTCCATCTCTCCCTCCCCTCGCCTCCACTCCTAAGGATATTAGTCTTAATCAGCTTACAAGGTCTCCGGAGCTGCCATTTTGTCTTCACCCCTTTTCTTCTTTTTCCTCGATAGATAGATAGAGATAGATAGATAGATAAACAGAGATTAATTGAGAGAGACAGGTAGATAGATAGAAGGGATAAACTGATTCACAGATAGATAGAGATAAATTGATAGATAGATAAACTGAGATTAATTGATAAACAGACAGACAGACAGATAGATATATGGACTTGAATAGATAGATAGGTAGATGGACATAAACAAATTGATAAAGATTAATACATAAACAGATAAATAAATACATTAAATAGATAGACAGACGGACAGACAGACAGACAGATAGATACAATTTTCGTCCTGCCTCCCTCATTCGCCAATTATAGGCCAAAATCAGCCTACCTAGGACTGTGAAGGACATAATGAGCTTAATGACCTTGTTCGCCCCTAATTGGCCAGTTATTATTGTCAAAGTACCTGAAGAACGACAATAAAAAAGGTAATTAATTTTACCTGTGGCTGCATTAGGTACGATTTCAGCTTCACTGTTATATGTGGGTGTGTTTTGTTGCATGTTATAGGTGGCTAGATTGGTCGATAGATAGATTGAAATAGACAGACAGACAGACAGATAGATAAATGATGGATAGATAGATAGACAGATAGACAGACAGGTAGACGTATAGATATTTTTGTGTGGCGTGCGTGTGTGTGTGTGTGTGTGTGTGTGTGTGTGTTTGTGTGTGTATGAGTGTGTGTGTGTGGTTATTATCCTCTTCTACGTTATATAAGCAGAGTATGGTGATATTGGAAGGATTTATATAATACAGTATAAGACAGTAACGCTTAATAAGCAAAATTAATCGCTTAGGATTACGGGGCTTCCTTAACCCGACGAGCATACGAGCCAATCTGACAATCGTTTATTCAGTATCGTCCTGTGTGTTTGTCTCTAATATCTTTTCCTAAGAGATATATTTTGCTGATAACACCTTGGCGAAAGCTTTGCCATTGCACTTGACATCTCAAAGGCTTTCGATCGAGTCTGGCATAAATCTTTAATTTCCAAACTGCCCTCCTACGGTTTCTATCCTTCTATCTGTGCCTTCATCTCTAGCTTCCTTTCTGGTCGTTCTATAGCCGCTGTTGTAGACGGCCATCGTTCTTCTCCTAGACCTATCAACAGTGGTGTTCCTCAGGGCTCTGTCCTATCACCTACTCTCTTCCTTTTATTCATCAATGACCTTCTAAGCTGTACATCTAACCCTATCCACTCGTACGCTGATGATTCCACCCTTCACCTTTCCATTCGGTTCCCGCAACGTTCATCTCAGCAGTTACTTCAACAAACAATGGATGAGGTTATTGCATCTCTTGTAAAATCCGCTTCCAAGAGATTAGGTGTGCTAAGCCGACTCCGTACCTTCTTTACCCTTAGACAGTTGTTGACTTTATACACGGGCATTATTCACTCTTGTGTAGAGTTCAACTCTCATGTGTGGGGAGGCCCCCCACAAACAGCTCTTCTCAATAGGGTGGAGTCAAAGGTTTTTCATTTTATTAACTCTAATCCTCTTGAAGAGAGAAACCTGTACTGTACACAGGAAAAATCATCCAATATATTACCACTACTGGCTCCCTTCAATCTCTGTCTCTTCGCCGCACTGTTGCATCTTTATCTCTCTTCTGTCGCTACTTCAATGGTCACTGTTCCTCTGAACTGTCTGCTTGCATCCCTCCACCTCTACGACGGCCACGTAGTACCTGTCTAGCAACAACCTCTCATCCCTTTTCTGCCCGGCTCTCTAATGCATTACTCCCAGTCCTTCATTTATGCTAAAGGTTAACTCTGGAACTGTCTCCCTCTGTCTGTATTTCCTACTTCCTATGATCTCCAGTCTTTCAGACGCAGTGTGTCCAGGCATCTCGAAATGAACGCATCTTGAATTTGGCTTTTTTTTTGTTTTTTGGAAGGAACGTTTTGAGGGCTCCTGGCCTTTGGTTCCTTCTTCCTTGCATTAAAAAAAAAAAAAAACTGTCCTATTCCGTTTTATATAAATCCTTCAAATACTTCCATACTTGTCATAAATAGCGTACAAAATGATAATTAGTCATATCCAAAATCAAATCGCTAAGAAAGAGGTGTTAAGGAGCTTCCTTATTTACTAGTGGCATAGCAAGCTTCGTAGCAACATTTCCTGAGCGACTTATTTTTCTTATCATCGCTCCACCTTTACAAGGCGGACCGATAGTGTTCTTGCCTTACTGTGTGTGCAGGGGCGCAGCCAGAAATATGATTGGGGGGGGGGGGGCACAAAGTGACTAACCATGAGGAATATAAAACCACAATGAACTTCACCATTTGGGTTGATGTATGGCAAAATCACCCACCTTGCTGATTTTTTATTACCTCGAAATACTGAACAAACATAACTTCAGTCATCTGCAGTATGAGTACCTCCATATCACATATACAGTATTTATCATACCAAGTTTCAGTGTTTCAGTCTGAACACATTTTGTACACTGTTAGTGAAAGTACATTTAAAGTAAAGAGAAGCTAAATTCAATGTATTAGCTGATATATAATTTAACACAAAATCGAATTTATTTCTATTGCCTTCTATAAAATGCTTTATCAAATTTCAATGAGTATTATTGCTGAAAAAAACAAAAAAAGAAATATACACATATCCAATTAATCAATCTGAAGTTCGTTTACTTTTCGTTTCGTTTTTAATGGCTCCAACATGCTTGATCCATCGGCCTTGGTCACCTAATGGCGGCTGTCCATGCTGCTCGATCTCTGGCAGCTTCCCTATTCAGTCCCTTACCCCTGAGGTCACACTCAGTGACCTTGTCCCGAATCCTTTTAGGTCAAACTCTTGCAACCTTACCCATAACATTAGCACTTACCAATTCCTGCACTCCATTATTATCCCCCATCTTCTCCACATGCCCAGACCATCTCAGTCTACCTCTCCTCATCACAACACCAACGCACTCGAATCCCATCCTACCTCACAACTCTTCCATCATAAACCAGGCCCCCCACCCCACCCAAGCCTCGCACTTAAGGACGCACTGCACTATACATATTCTGTAGTTAAGAGTTCCACTAAGTTGCCTGTAGCTATTTATGCTGAAAAATTTCACGGAGAAATATGCTTTTTATAATCATGAAAGGCTTTGTCCACCTCTTGCATTGTGAAAGGTACAGTTCCTGCTAATAATACAGGTCCACCAATGATATACTGCCGAAAATCATCATAGTATACATTATATCGTCACAAACTGGCCAGTTGCATTTCTCAGTTCCTCTCCTTTCCAAAAATTTCATTGTACAGCTTTTTCCCTGCTTTTAACACTATACCAATATATGCTTTTTGCCATAATCCACATCACAGTATTTTCTCTCTTAAGGGCATGCATGCAACCTGAAAATGAGAAAAATCTACTTTTTTACACCCAAAACCACCATAAATACAGCAAGCTATAAAATACAGTAGTATATAATGCATGAAAAGAAGGTTTTGCCTTGCGAAAATCACAAATGAAATTGTTGTCTTAACTCACCCTGGGCAAAAAAAATAAATAAAAATGGTGGGCAAGTCGAGACAATTGTCTATTAATCCTTCAGCACTGCCCTGCTGTAAAAATGCATTTTCTAGATAAATCACAAAAAACTATAACAATTGAAGATTTCACTCACCAAAAAGTAGACCTTTACCTCTAAAACTGACTGTGGGAGAGGAAAATTGGCAAAATATGTGTATTTTCAAAAATGAAATTCTTCAAAAGTCAAAATGCTACCCTTTCATATTTGCACATTTTTCATGCATTATTCGTGGCTCTATAGACAACTAGTTTTAAACAACATTTTGTAAAGTTGGGGCAGGACTATTGAACGGGAGCCATAAACTGGAAATGTTTTGGCATTTGGCATTGCAGTGCCCACTGTTCCAAGTCACCCGTGTCCCGCACTGTCCCAACTCACAACACTCAACGCTAATGTCTATGGAAATCCATCGTCTGTTAAATACTTCACTTAGTTCAGTGATGATTAGTTTACTTCAGTGATGGTTGCCACACAGGGCACAGGTAGCTAAAGCCTGAAATATATCACAAGAAGAATCTTAAGCAATCATTGGCTTCCAGTTTCTGCGTGCACCTACACTTATGTAGAGCTCATGGTATGACAGTATCATTTGTTATTACTGGCAGTAATAATATGCTCTACAATGTAATGCATTGGCTAAACATAAATTGACCTTTTAGAACTTGAACTGAAGAAGTTCAGTATACATGACTGCTGCGACTGCTTCCGTTTCATAATAAAGTGGTCCAGGGAATCCCACGGAATACGTCTTTTCACTTCTTGCCACAGTGCAGCGTGCAAGTAGCGTAATCAGCAAGCTGTATGGACTTGCCACTGGTGCAACTTGATCTGATGAGAGTTGACTGATGGCGCAGGCGGGTGATGAGGCAGTGACTCAGCTGATGGCCGGTAAACGTTGCCACGATAGTTAATTTTTCTTGCCAGTTCTGCCTCATGTAGGCCTACAAGCCCACAGGTACTCCTAACTAGTTAATTATATACATAAACCTGCTAGTAGCGGAGTTTCACGTTTTGAAGATAATATGTCATAAGGTACATACCGGACCCAGGATCAAATCCCCGCTGGGGCACGGAAAATTTTAAGGATTTGAATTTCATAAAATCAGACTTTACTGATCTACCAGAAGACACGCCGACATGTCATAAAAATACCCCCGCTAATACCAGTACACCAGTCCTGTATGAAACAGCCCTAGCATGTATTCAGTATGTAAGGTGGGTGTTAGCGCCAAAGTGGTGACATGTAAAGGTGTATGGTATGTAGGAGAACTACTGGGCCTTGAAAGCAGGCTGTGAAGCCTATGTCCAGAGTCGGACACACACAAAAAAAGAAAATTTCGCAGAGTGGCACACGTTTCTTGCTTCCTTTCCTGCCTCTTCTCCTCACCCATTCGATGCCAACGGCTTCCCGTGCGAAAAAATCGAATATCTGTCTCGCACCTAAAGAAAAGTAAGTCTCAAAAAGTATATGTGTATACAAGCCTTTCTACTCAGAATTGCATATTTATTTTCAGTCCTCCAAATATGTGACATACTGAGTATTACACCCTGGATTAAACAAGTATTCGATATTTAACCTGATGAATCCTATCGACGTATGGGTACGTCGCAACGTTTTGTCACGGCTACACCCATCGACGTACGGGTAAGTCGCGCAATTGCAAGGGTCATAATTTGCACAATTTTCAAGTTTCATGGGTGATTTTTGGTAGGCATATGTGGGAGACCTTCCTCTACCTGCTGTCAAGTGGGGATACTGCCTGGCCCCACCTAACCCCTCCTACCTCCCCTACCCCCACACACTCGGCAATTCACCTGTTAGCAGTAACCTGGCCAGTAAAAGTATGTTGCCCCACGGTCTCTCCAATGACGAAATTCATGGTGAAAGTGATTCATGAGGTGGAGGACAAAGAAATAAAGAAGCTAGAGCAAGAAACAAACAGAAGTGATGAGGTGGTAATGTCATAAAGGAAGGTGCCATATGTGGATGTGTTTGGTGACTGAACAGTGCTTCTATTGACTATATAAATGTGTGAAAACCAATATAGTCTTGTACTACACATAAATTCGTACCAAATCATAAATATTAATACATAATTTAAAGTGGCTTGAATTAGTTAACCCTTCCGTAGTTCGTTTTCTTTAGCCAGGTACTGTACCCTGAGAAAGAGGAAAATGTAAGGCTGACTCATCACCTGTAGCACCATTTATAGCCTCAGGAAGGCGATTTCTCTATGAATTTTCGCTGTTTCTCACCAAAAGCGAAGGTTTGAGCAACAACAACAAAAAATCCGAAAATGCTCGGGACTGGGGGGTATCGCAGGTTGGAAATCGGTCGGGACGTGACGGGTTAAGATTCGCAGTCTATTCTCGAACCCAAATAGAAACTTGGGGGGGGGGGGGGCGGGCCCCCGTGGCCCCCCCTGGCTGCGCCACTGTTTGTGTGTGTGTGTGTGTGTGTGTTCCTATTATATCTCATGAACGGCTTCAGCTATCAACATGAAACCTTCAGGGTATCAAGATATGGCCTAAATTTTGGACTTGGCCAACAGCATATTCTTGCAGGCGATTAGCATTCGGCTCCAGAATGCTTTTCTTTCTTTATACCCTGATATTACCTTGCATGCTTTTTTTTCGCTGTTCTGTCGGCGTTCTTTCCGCTGATAAATTAAAAGAGAATTGTGAGCTGTAATTTCCTGAATAAATCACCAAGGAGATTGTGTTGCGAAATTTCCAGAGCCACTAAGCCACTAAGAAGAGAATTTTGTACTTCAATTACCTGAAAAAATCACCGAGGAAAATGTGTTGCGAAATTTCCAAGACGGGCTGGGAATGTTTACGTCGCCAATAAACAATTTTTTGGGCGTGGGTAAAATTCTTCCATAAATATAATAAATGTCACTACTTCGATTGCAGATTCCCCTCAACACATTGCCAAGTTATTATTATTATTATTATTATTATTATTATTATTATACTCTCACAAAGACTGCTAACCCCTTTCAGCTCAGGTGCAGCCAGTAGAAGGTCAGTTTCACAAGTAACCAGGGACGCTCCTCCCCACCTTCTCATTAAAGTCCCCCGCAATTCACAGAACCACGGCATGCAGGTGTGAAAGTGACCCAGTTATCTCAGATGAAAGCAGCCAACGTAGTGGTAGAATTCCTTGTAGTGGAAAGCTTTATATCGCCCCCTTGTCCACTGAATCCCGTTCCGTTTTTTCAGAGCCACCCAGCAGCTCTCAGATGTCACCACCAGGGCACTAATACCCACTGTCTGTGCTGTGATGTGCTAGGGATATCACTCAGGAATGGGATGACGAGTGTAAAGCGGGAATGTTTTATGCCGTGTCGATGGGGTTCTTTAAAGGATTATTGATTCCTCCCTATTATCCTTATGTCTCTGCTCTAAGGAAATAAGATCTAACAATTCCCTTCAGCATCAGCACTTTAAGACAGGTCCATATGACCCCCAGGAGCAAAAGAGACAGAAGCATATTGTCTTACAAAGGAAATGGCCTTCCTACAGTTTGTCTCTCTCTCTCTCTCTCTCTCTCTCTCTCTCTCTCTCTCTCTCTCTCCTTTAACACACCATACCAAAGCTACCTGGCAAACACTCAGCATATAATGACGAGCACCACCATCGTCAGCATATTGCCATACTAAAGAAGTGTAAAGGATGACAGCAGCAGCAGCTAATATCTTATCTGAAAGCCGAGGAGGACTCGATAGCGATTTACTTGATGGAAAAACCTCCAAATCGAATTCTGGCGCGTCATTGCCCTGGTTAAGCCGAGTTCTACCTGTGTACCACCAATTGTAAGAACGTGCAGGTAACAGAAGCGCATCCTAGAGGTATATTTTCCAGCATTATACCTTCTTAGCTTAGCCTAATTAAATCTTTCTCGAGGTAACTTTCCCCAATGCCCGAAGTGCCACTACAACATATCTTTGAACGAAGTAAACAGAGAATTTAACTTACATAATATACAGAACGCTGTTGCCAAAGTCACGGCCGGTGAACCATTGAACACATTTGCAATAATTCGATTCAGTAATGCCTGCAACATGTCCATCTGTGCGAATAACGACTGGATTTAAGCTATAATTATGCAGTGCAAATGAGTGCAATATTGTTCCTCTTTAATATGCAAAGTAGCCCTGGTTAGATTAATAATGAATTACTTATCCAGGGAGGCCAAGCGGCGTCACCCATAATCAGGCTTATATTGTATATACAGTATTTCCACGGCCAATAAAGCATCGAGAGAGCGGTTGAAATATTAGTGTCGGGGTGTGGGGGTGAGGGGGGCTCACTCCTCTCTTCAGCATACTCCTAGTAGCTGTGGTAATTGTGGCAGTTGTAGACACTAGTTCTTGAAAGAGGACGAGGGAATTTAGGCATTGTTTGGGGAATTTTTTGCACAGTGACAATAAATAAGGTGAAACTCATTGGAACATTTCTCCCCCAAATATGGAGAATCTTCCCTCTTTCCTCTGTCATCAGTGAGCTGCATAACATCATCCATGACAGACTGTAACTCTTGGCAGTTTTTCATACTGTTTGAGCTGTGATTTTGCTATACTTTCTCTACTTTAACTGGGTTCAAAATTGCCATCTCTCTATCTGCAATGTTGAGATGTAACAGTATATTAACACTAGAAGATGCTAGTCAGAAAGAAGTGCAACGGAAAGGATGCACAGCCGCAACAATGTCTTTTTGCCAATTAGATACGTGAAATAAATAGGAATACAAGAAGCGGTGCCAAGGCGCAGCAAACCCGTCCCCTGCAGTCATTGTACTGCTGCCGTATAAACACAATAGGATATCTAGTCATATCAAATTTGGAGTAAATCGAGTGAAAATTGACGATTTTATGCCCATTTGAAATGTTAGGCCCAACCCACCTGACACTGACCTCCATACCGCTAACTGGGGGGTGACCCTCCTTGATGTAATGAGGCACGCTATAGGATGCAGATTTGAAATTTGAACCTTTAGGTTTTGACTTCGTGTCGATAGGGAAAATTGGAAAGGAGTTATGGCGAGAAAACGATTTTTTTTTAAAATCTTTCTTGGGCGTACAGCCAGGTCCCGGGCCCAACATGGCCCAAAATTTAATCAGATGATCAGAAGGTCACAGCCCATCATCCCTGTAATTTTAGACAAAATCGCACCGGTAGTTTTCGCGTAAAGTTGTTAACAGACAGACAGACAACAGGTCAAAGCGAGTGAAAACAATGCCCGTCCCTGAGCCCCTTCGGGGGGGAAGGGCCTGTCTTTTTGTCGGTTAAGAAGGCTCCCTAACACCTTCATAACGATTTATTTTTTGGCTATGCCTGGTCAGTATAATTCTGCATGTCATTTATGCAGCGTATGGCGAAACAAGAATGCCCTAAACAACACACAAGAGGATGGTAAGGTGTAATTAAGAAGATAAATCGCTTAGGAAGATGCGTTAGGGAGTTTCCTTAACCGACGAAAATACGGGATTTACAGCCGTATACTGAAGCCTTAAATAGCGAAATGAAATGACAGTCTCTAAAATTTGACTATCATTTATGGAAGGAGGAAGAGGGAGAGGGAGGCCGAGGATGAGATGCAGAGATGGAGTGGAGAGGTATATGTGAGAGGGGGGGTGTGAGCTGGGAGCAGGGCAATGAAATGGCGGGGGACAGGGCGACATGGAGGCGATTTGTTTGTGGCCACCTCTTACGGGATTAAGGCGTCTGGAATAAATAGATAGATGGATTTATGGAACGCCTATGGTTATCACGTATGGTTAGCCTGCATCCCACAATATATCGTTCAATCAGCAACGATGTTATAGGGAAGATCAAATACGTCCCATCTCCATCGCCTATCTCAGAAATCATCGTTAAAATTAGGGAGCTTGCATTCAAATTTGTAGTCAAGCATACAACCCTTGATTTCAAAATACATGGTCCAAGTCAAGCCGAAACTGTTTTATTCTTTTATGTAAGTATATTCGAAGTTACAGTACGTGGTGAAACCTTCTGGCCTATCGGATGGAGCCAGGATTCCGTGGGTTTGAATGATGAATGAATGGAAGCGTGGCCCATTGAGTCGGGCAAACTTGGACTGTCTGGAAGCTGCCTCTCCTCACCCCGCCCTAGGGTGCGAAAGGAGGTTTGAATGATGATGATGATGATGATAATGATGATGTAAGGTTTCCACATGTGGGAATAAGTCTTCCAAAGGGAATGATACATATAAAAATACATATAAAAATTCCTGTATTCTCTAAGTCTGTTTGTTTTGCTAGATAGACTTTCTTTCATTTTCTTTTTCTTTTTTCTTCTTGCCCAAAGCCTGTGCCAGCCTCCTTTCTCGAGACGCAAGTCTGGTTTATTCGTGAACCATTGAGGGAAAAATATCGTTCAGAGCCTCATTCATATGTAAACAGACAGCCTCATCTCAGAGTCTGGGAGAGTAGGCGGTAGGATGGATGGTTGGATGGATGGATGGATGGATGGTTGGGTGGATGAATGTTTGGATGGATGGATGATTGGTTGGTTGGATGGATGCTTAGATGGATGGATGGGTGGTTGGGTCGATGGATGGATGAATGGTTGGATGGATGGATGGATGCATGGATGGTTGGGTGGAGATGTGGAAAGACTGAGAATGGATGGACATGTGGCGAAATGAAACCTGAATGGGTGGATGGATGGATGGATGGATGGGTGGATGGATGGATGGGAGAAGTAAAGAGACTAGATAAGCTGAAAAAGATGACTGGATGGAAGAATGAATGGTTGGATGGACGGAAGGATGGATGGTTGGGTGGATGGAAGGATGGATG
>JAGKTI010021198.1:0-15875 GCA_018397915.1 Birgus latro | reverse complement strand
TTGAAATCTCCTAGAATGGAGATTTCAGAGAAAGGAGAAATGGATAGAATGTGTTCCATCATAGAAGTAAGATAGTCAAAGAATTTTTGATAGTCAGTAGAATTGGGAGATAAGTAAACAGCACAGATATATTTAGTCAGAGAATGACAGGAAAGCCGAAGCCAGAGAGCAGAGAATTCAGAAGAATCAAGTTCAGGAACACGAGAGCAAGATAGATCGTTGCGAACGTATACGCAACAGCCACCTTTGGCTTTGAAACGAGAATAGAGAAAGTAGGAGGATACAGAAAAGGGTTTGCTGTCAGTTGCCTCAGACAGCTGAGTCTCAGTGAGAAAGAGAAGGTGAGGTTTAGAGGAGAAGAGGTGGTGCTCAACAGCGTGAAAGTTAGAGGAAAGGCCGCGAATGTTACAGAAATGAAGAAGGAGTGAGTCAGACAGTGGTTCCAGGCAGCTCTTTGAGTCGTCACCGGGAGAGGGGCGGATGGTGGGGGCATTTATGGTCCCCCCCCCTGGGGACTCCGAGGCATGATTTTTATGCGCCGTTATGAGAATTTTGAAAAGGAAGTGTAGTGTGTAGCGTGTATGTAGTTTGGTGTTGACAGAGAAACTTGTATAGGAGAGCATGCTGGTCTACTCTCTGTGTAACTGAGACACTGAAAAAGTTCAGCAAAGGAGGATGGTCAGGAACAAGTCCTGAGGGCTGATGAAACGGGAGCTCCAGCTCTCCCTGTCATCAGCTTTCCATCCTCCCTGGGAGTACTGCCCTGCTCGACTGGTGCTACAGTCTCCTCATGTGGCACCTGCACACTCCTGCCGCGTGATTGGTTGGTTTCATTTTCATTCCTTAAGTATCATATTTACAAAAATCAGTTGTATCTTATATTCCAATTTTCTTAAAAGCTGTTTTGCATTGTCATACAAACCGACTTGAAACGAGTATGTATCTGTGCTTCACTCAAACGGAAAATGAATTTGAGGAAGTTGAATTTGAATTGAAATACAGTATTCCCTCAAAAATCCGGACGTCCAATAACCGGACATACTCACTAACCGGACATTCTGGGCTGCCCAACCCCCAAAATGAAAGAAAATCCAAAAAAATCGATTAATTTTCGATTTTTTTGGAGCGCGTCAGTTTGAATTTCCCGCGCGTGCCGATCCCCTCTGTTTACACTCGTGACGCCACTATCGGTCGCCATTACCCACTCCCCTCCTCCATTGTGAACAATTCCGAAAATGGCGGCCGAAGTGATTGCTTTTGTGGTGATACCCTACCTCCTACAGTGCTTGATGCTGCTCTTCACCTTCTTCATCATGTGTGTGATGATGGCCCCGCCTCCTGAGAAGAGGAAGAGAGTGGGTCTGACTCTGGAGAAGAAGAGGCAGATATTGGACAAGGTGGACGCCGGCTGGTCAACAGGGCGCATCTTACGTGAGTTCAACCTCCCTCGCTCCACCCTGTTTGATATAAAAAAGTCCCGAGACAAACTACAGCAGTACACAGCTGATTTCGCATCGAAGACCAGACGAAACGTGCAGAGGAAGGTGATGTTTACTCCTAAGTATGCAGACATCGACCGCTCCACGTTGATTTCGTATCGATAACAACGTGCTGTTGATGTGTTGGTACATGGAACGGAGCTGAAGGCTGCTGCAGAGAAGTTCACAAGGCTCCATGGATCGTCACTAGACCACATGGGAATTTACTGTTGTGTACAGTGCAGTGAGGTGATGTTATTCCAGTTATAAAAAAAAAAAACTTGGTGAAAGTGTTGGTGAGAAGTGCTGGTGATTCTCAAGTGGAAAGGTGTGTCAGGTGCAACGTCTTCCTGTCAGAGTCTGAGATGATAGAGTGGGTTATTACATCAGGACGGCCGCTTTTTGTTCATAAGTATCCTATCTTCATGCCTAACGTGTTTTCATCATGCTGTACATGTGTTAAAAAATTACCGAAAATGTTAATCATAATTTCCTGCTTGCTATTTAATTTTTCCATGCATGGTTCTTAAGTAAATCAGATAGAAAAAGGTTGTAGCAGTGAATTTCATGTCTGGTCCTAACCTAACCTAACCTAACCTATGGTTACCATAAAGATTTTCATATCTAACGTGTTTTCATCATGCTCTACATGTGTAAAAAAATTATCCTAAATGTTAATCATAATTTCCTGCTTGCTATTTAATTTTTCCATGCATGTTTCTTAAGTAAAACAGCTAGAAAAAAGGTTGAAGCAGTGAATTTCATGTCCGGTCCTAACCTAACCGAACCTAACATTGTGTTAATCATAATTTCCTGCTTTTAATTTAATTCTTTCATGCATGGTTATTAAGTGCACCAGCTATGAAAACGGTTGAAGCAGTGAATTTCATGTCCGGTCATAACCTAACCTAACCTAACCAAACCTAACCTAACCTAACCTAACCTAACCATTTTTCTGGTAGTATTTAACATCATTTACTGTATTTGATGCTTTGTATCCAATAATTTAGTGCATAAAATGTGAGAAAAGATGATTTCCATGTCCAATACTTACTTATACTATGCTGGCAAGTTCTGAGCTCCTATGACTCACTCACCCCTAAATCATCATTTTTTGTTTAAAATTCAATAAATTCATGCTATTTATGCATTATTTTTGTGAAAAGGGACCTAAATAAGTGCTATACATGTCCACTAGGGAGGTAGGAAGGTAGTTTTCTGATTTAGGTTAGGTTAGGTTAGGGTCATGAAAAACCAGTGCTGGAGCTTCAGGACCAATATCCGGACAAAACCAATATCCGGACATGCCTTTGGCTCTATTACATCGGATATTGGAGGGATTACTGTATTTGTTGTGGTAAAAGGTACAGAGTTGTTGCATCCCTAATAAATAAATAAATTAATACTGTAAACTTATGGATATACATCCTTACGGATAATATGGGCGAAGGTATTGAAGCAGTGGAGTAGGTGTGATCCATAATTAAGTCTGACATCTTGCAAGATGAGACAACTTGTTTTTCTCACCTGGCCGTTTCTCGTGCCCCCCCCCCCCACTTCTGTAGCGACTGTCCCATTTGCCTTCCCACTTCCACCACTTTACCACTGGCAAAACTGCTAATTTACTTAGAATGGTACTATTGTCTAATGTAGAATGTGCTTAAGTATTAAGATACCTTTTATTTGCCCTTACCCAGCCAAATGCATTTATATTTTTAAAAATATAGGGAGATGCAACAACTCTGTACCTTTTACATTTCAATTCAAATTCAGCTTCCTCAAATTCATTGTCCATTTGTGTGAAGCACAGATACATAACTTGTTTCATGTCGGTTTGTATAGTACAATGACAATGCAAAACAGCATTTATGAGAATGGGAATATAAGGTACAATTGTTTTTTGTAAATATGGTACTTCAGGTATGAAACTGAAACAACCAATCACGTGGCAGGAGTGCACAGGTGACACATTCACGAAAGTGGATCATCAGCTGGAAAAAAATGAACTATAGTAATTTTTCTTTGTATTTTTGCACCATCCACAAACATATTTAGATAGCTTCATTTCCAGTGTTACTGTGTCATTTATATATTACTGAAAACAGAATTGGTACCAGCACAGAGCCCTGTGGAACTCTGATAGTCACTTACCTCCTTGATGGGTAATTTCCTCTTAGCACTGTTCTCATTTTCTTTTTTCTGAGAAAATCTTGCATCCAACAGTACAGGTTGCCTTGGATGCCTTCATGGTTTTACAGTTTCCATAAAAGTCCTTGGTGCAGTACTCTTGTCAAATGCTTTCTTGAAATCTAAACTGATACTGTCCACCCATCCTTCTCATTTCTGTAATGTTTCTGCAACTCTCATAGTGGTTTAATAGATTAATAACACATAATTTTCCCTTTATAAAACCGAACAACAATTCTGTTATCATACTGTGTTCTTCTAGATCAGAGGTTCTTAACCTGGGGGGTGCGCCTCCCTAGGGGGGAGTGAGTAATTTCCAGGGGGGGCGCGAGCACGGGGGAAACAGTAGGAATTTCTCTTATTATATTTTTAATTCTCTTAACAAGAGCGTGGCTAATATCGAGATGATTATGAAAAAATGTAAAAGCATTGCCTTTACAAATTTTTGTTTTCTGTTCACAAGTAGGCTTACCATTTTCTGTACCCACTAAATTTGTATGTCCTCATGTGTTACCGGGCCATCAGTGTCAGTTGCCTCCCACACATGCACGTGATAATTACTCCATTCATATACTTCTTCAGTTGAGCCTGTTGAGGTATGTTTTATCTCAGTTGTTATATTTATCTAAATATGGTTTACGCTGCCCTAAAGTTTATTGGTGAATTGTGAACACGCATGTGCTGCCCTGTTATTCGCAAGTTTTGAATTCCGATTGTATTTTATGAGTAGTTGGTGCTGCTTAAAATGACGTGGTGGTTATGGTGATGTGTTTATGATTACGTTGATTTGTTTCTTAATAAGTGCTGAATGTAATCAACGTTAAACTACAAAGGAAAAACATCATCATGCACCATGACACCATTCGAGCCTTCACGGCCAAACTCGATCTCTGGAAATGTCGAATTCAGTATGGAAATACAGCCAGTTTTAGTAATTTGGATTCCGCTCTCATTCACAGTTACCTTTATTCTGAGTTAAAGAAACAGTCACTCATCTGACTGACTTGAAAGCAGAATTCATCAGATATTTCCCAGATATAGATGAGAAGCCTGAAGCCTGGAAATTCATCAGTTACCTATTTCAGTGTGAAGTAGCTGATGTTTCGGATGACGTGCAAGAGGAGTTTCTTGAGTTAAAATTCAACTCTTGAGCTGAGGAAGACTTTAACCCCTACACCGTGGGTCATCACTTTCGTGACGGTCGGGTACAATGGATCATACCGCGGGGCATCACTTGAGTGACTCTGTGTTATTTTTAATTCCCCCGGGCTTTCAGGTGGTGACTTGTATCATTTATCAGCACTGCCAGTGTCCAACAATAGTCAGAGCTACTAATGTCATCAGTACTCCCATCCATTGTTGACAGTTTAGCCAT
Organism: Birgus latro; assembly: GCA_018397915.1. Taxonomy (NCBI): domain Eukaryota; kingdom Metazoa; phylum Arthropoda; class Malacostraca; order Decapoda; family Coenobitidae; genus Birgus; species Birgus latro. Next base: position 10,835 of record JAGKTI010021198.1, on the reverse strand, counting down.
TTTCCCCCATTCTAGACTCCCCTCCCTACCTCCCCTCCATTACCCTCTCGTGTCCTCTGCTCAGCCGCTCTGCACTAAGTAAATCTTCCCCAGAGTTTTCCACTGTTTTCATCCATTGAAATGAGCCCTATGCCCTATTCTTATACAAAATAATATATATATATATATATATAGAAAATAAGGTAATTGATAGTGCCATACACCTGGAATTGGCTAATTATCACTTGCTAACATCCAACCTGCACTCGTTCGCTAATTTCTCCTGCTTTTTTTCCCCGTGAAATATGCCGTATGAGGTACTCTCGTAATATTAATGTATATAAGAAAGGAAGGGAGAAGCCTGAGTGATATTTATATTCACATGGAACTACCTAATTTATATGTATTGTCTAGATTTCCTACGACTTATTTCTTAGCATATAAATTAGCAGCTGACATTTTCAACTCTTTGCTACCAGATACAGCCAGTTTGCTCTCGTCCTTCTCGGTGAAATGACGCCCGTCCATTTCTGCCTCTTATTTGCCTGTTATAGAAGGCCCTGTGACCTCTACCCCTACTAAACATCGTGTGGGAAGCGGTAAAGGACTGTAGATATATACAAGTGTAATAAAGTACTAGAAATAATAAAGTGTGAGTGCGTATATGAGTAAGAAATGAGAGAACACCAGCCGCAAATTAGCGCGAGTGGGAGGCTCGTATGCGCTCGTATTTTACAATGCTTTCACTGTTTTTTTTTTTTTTTTTTTAGTATGGATTCCAAACTACTTGGAAATCATTGAATAGTGTTTCTAGTAATAATATCTGGCAGTGGTATCCAGATTAGGGGATGTCGGGAAGTGTAAAGTGGACTTAGTTACCCAACTTCAGAAGTCTTCACAAGTCCTATGGTAGTCGACGAGTGCTAAAAAAAAAATGTCCCAGGAGAAAGCTGAAGGTATGTGCCATATGCATATGTAATTATAATATTCTAGGACTAATAATTGATTTTTGGCAAATATTTTTAAAAAGTCAGTTGGAGCTCGAATATCCCCGCGGGAATGGCACGGAAAACCTCTGACAACCCCGTGGTGTAGGGATTAAAGAACTGAAACTTGAGATGTTCTGGGTCAGGTAACTTCCTGTTTACCCTCTGATCTCACATCAAGCTCCTCAAATTTTGACAATGTTTGGATCCACGTATCTTTGTGAAGCTGCATCTTCCATGTTCGTTGCTGTCAAGACCAAGTGCAGAAACCAACTGAATAATGAAGAGGACTTATGTTTTGCACTCTGGGATTCAACCATGCATTCAAGATCTGGTAGCTAAGAAACAGGGTCAAGTATCTCACTAAATTAGAAAGTAAGTTCATTAAATATGCTGGGGGTATTGTTTACACATAATTCATGCTCAGTAAAAAGACTAAAAACAACCATTGTTTTCAGTTTTTCTTTAAAATCTAGGAGGAAATTTTATCAATTTGATTAAAGTTGCGAGGGGGGCGTGGAGGGAAGGACCAACTACTGGAGGGGGCGTGATAGTAAAAAGGTTAAGAACCACTGTTCTAGATGGTTTACCTAGACTTTTCTTATCAGCTTTTCCAGTATCTTACAACACTGATCAGTGTTACTGGTCGGTAGTTGAGTGGATTCTGTCTGTTCTCTTTCTTAAATAGGGGAACAGTGTTTGCTTTCTTCCAAATATCAGGTAGTTTACTTTGACCTAAGGATTACTTGAATATTAAATATAATGATCTGCTTAACTCTTCTATGTGGCACCCAATCTGAAATTTCATCAGGATCATATGCTTTTCCTTTGTCTGATATACAGTAATCTCTCTACTATCCAGGCGACCAATATCCGGTTACTTCACTATTCGGACATCGTGGGCTGATGGGGGGGGGGGAAAAAGACCGCGTCAGTTTGAATTTCCCCCGCGCGCTCCGACTAGCTCCCTTCCCACCCTATCCCCCTCCTCCTAGTCCTGTCTCAACTCCCGTGAACAGTGGATGGCTGTCCGATCTTTGTGGTATGTTCGTTCTTGTTTAATCAAAAGTCACAGTGCTAAAGATTAAGTGTAGTTAAACACTGGATTACTGGACATGCTTCAAGAGCAATCATGACCACTGTAAAAACCTTAGAGGTGGGGGTAAACAAGGAGTAAACAACAATCATGGACATGTAAGTAAACATTGTCAACTGCTAAATATTTTCCATAATCACTTCTAAATCCTCATTCTCTGGTTACATTTTATTTATTTCATGCTTTGTGTCCCATATTTGAGTGCACAGGCTGTGAGAGAGGTGATTTTCTCAGTGATTACCATGTCTCTTACATTCACTATCTAGTCAACTGGTGAACATTTTTGGCCTACACACCTCTAAATCATAATTTTTCTGGTTACATTTTATTTACTTCATGCTTTGTGTCCCATATTTGAGTCCATAGGCTGTGAAAAGGTTATTTTCTCAGTAATAATCATGTCTCTTCCTTACGTTTATTATGTAGCTGGTGAACACCCCTACCTTACTCACCTCAAAATCATAATTTTGGGGTTAAAATTCAATTAATTCATGCTTTGTGGCAATTATTTATGTGAATGAGGTCTTAGATAAGTGCTATGCAGGTCCGGTAGGTAGGTAGGTAGGTGGTTTTCTGATTTAGGATAGGTTAGGTTAGGGTCAAGAATGACCGGTGCTGTTGCTGAACTGTGAACACCTTTGTCATACCTAACTCTTTTTCTGGTAACAATTTATTTATTTGATGCTTTGTATCCCATATTTTAGTGCATAAGATGTGAGAAATTATGATTTTCATAGTGATTGCCACGTCCGATACTTACTAACACTAACCTGCCAACTCATGAACACCTCTGCCTTACTCACCTCAAATTCATCATTTTTGGGTTAAAATTCGATTAATTAATGCTTTTTGCCAGTTATTTATGTGAATAGGGTCTTAAATAAGTGCTATGCATGTCCAGTAGGGAGGTAGGTAGGTGGTTTTCTGATTTAGGTTAGGTTAGGGTCAAGAATGTCCGGTGCATTTGGTGAACAGTGAACACCTTTGCCATACCTAACTCTTTTTTTATTTATATGATGCTTTGTATCCCATATTTTAGTGCATAAGATGTGAGAAATGATCATTTTCATAGTGACTGCCACATCCGATAGTTATTTACACTAAGCTGCCAACTCATGAACATCTATGCCGTACTTACCTCAAAATCATCATTTTTGGGTTAAAATTCAATGAATTCATGCTTTGTGTCCATTATTTAATGCATATGGTGTGAGAAAGGGTGATTTTCATTGTGATTTCCATGTCTGATACTTACTTACACTTGCTGGCAAGTTGTGAGCACCTATGCCTTACTCATCTCTAAATCATCATTTTTTGGTTAAAATTCAGTTAATTCATGCTTTGTGTGCATTATTTATGTGAAAGGGGACTTAAATAAGTGCAGCATGTGTTAGGAGTGTGATGCTGTATGGTAGTGAGACCTGGGCAGTAAAGGAAGAAGATATTCGCAGGTTCAAACGTACAGAAATGACAATGATTAGGTGGATGTGCAGTGTGTCCCTGCGTGCAAGGCCTGGGGGGGCTCGGCTTACGATGGAAGAGTTGAGAGGTAGGATGGGACTGGAGTGTATTGGTGTTGTGATGAGGAGAGGCAGGCTGAGGTGGTTTGGACATGTGGAGAGGATGGGGGAGGATAATTGGGTACAGAGGGTGAGAGGTGTTAATATTGGGGGAGGGGTTGGGAGGGGTAGACCGAGAAAGACATGGGATGAGGTCATTAAATGTGACTTAAGGGTTAAGGGACTGAATAGGGAGGCTGCCAGAGATCGAGCAGCATGGAGAGCCGCCATTAGGTGACCAAGGCCGACACATGCAAGCATGTTGGAGCCTTCAAAAATGAGCGAATGAGCGATATGCATGTCCCGTAGGGAGGTAGGTAGGTGATTTTCTGATTTAGGTTAGGTTAGGTTAGGGTCATGAATGACCAGTGCTGGAGCTTCAGGGCCACTATCCGGACAAGACCACTTTCCAGTCATGCCTTTGGCTCTGTTACGTCAGATAGTGGAGGGATTACTTTAATTCTTCCTGTACTTCTTTTTCTGATATTTGTATATCTTGTAATATACAGTGCTTCCTCCAATTTTGCGAGAATATGGGCGACAAAAAACCTTGCAAAATCAAAATTTGCAAAATTCAAACAATTAAATATATGAAATAAAGGCAAATTGGTCTACATCACCCCAAGGTAAGCACTTTTTCCCACTCTTTCTCTCGACTCTACCTCTTAACTTTACGATGATAAATGAAACAAACACGAACTAATGTACTGTACAGTGATATTAATGAGAAAACATCATAGGTAAGAAACATTAAAAAAAAAAAAATGCATTTACACTGATGTGAAGATTGGCTTGGTGTACTGGACTGGTGGCGGGGCGAGGCTTGGCTACTGTCGCCCCGCGGGACCTAAGTCATCACTATCACTGTTGGCAGATATTTCCACATCTTGCTGTGTTTTTCTGCCTCTCTCATGAATCCCTCGAAGTCAGAATCGTCACTGAGGTCATCATAATGAAAAAGGTTAGGGATGCTAGGATCGCTGGCTGCTTGGGGAGGGGTGGCAGGACGGCTGGTCGATGGGGCAGGGTCTCTTGGGGTTCTCTTGAATTTTGTGATTAGAGACTGCTTCCTCTTGTTAACCCCATCTCTGTGGAGGTCAGCATAAAAGCGAAGCGGCCGAGAATTAACGATGCATAACCTGGCCAATATTCTCACCGTCATTGACCAGCTGAAAAAACAACATCGTGAACAACGAATGTGACAATTTAGGGCTCAGCAAGCATGCCACGGTGTTGACAGGGCCCTTTGTTTTTATGCTGACCTACACAGAGATGGGGTTAACAACAGAAAGCAGTCTCTAATCACAAAATTAACCCCAAGAGACCCTGCCCTATCGACCAGCCGTCCTGCCACCCCTCCCCAAGCAGCCAGCAATCTTAGCATCCCTAACCTTTTTCATTCTGATGACCCCAGTGACGATTCTGACTTCGAGGGATTCATGAGAGAGGCAGAAAAAACACAGCAAGATGTGGAAATATCTGCCGACAGTGATAGTGATGACGTAGGCCCCGCGGGGCCACAGTAGCCAAGCCTCGCCCCGCCACCAGTCCCGTTAACCACACCAGTCTTCACATCAGTGTAAATGTTTTTTTTTTTTTTATGTTTCTTACCTATGATGTTTTCTTATTAATATTATTGTACAGTACATCAGTTCATGCTTGTTTCATTTACCATTGTAAAATTAAGAGGTAGAGTCGAGAGAAAGAGTGGGAAAAAGTGCTTACCTTGGAGTGAAGCCGACCAATTTGTAGTCAGCGCTGCCCCACTCACCACTGAACCTGTGTTTAAACCCCTTCCTTTTGAGGAACTGGCATAGCCACCCATTCGATGCCTTGAAATGTTTTGTTGGAGGATTAATGGCTTTTTTAAGGCACGTGTGATAGAATATCTTTGCCTGCTCCCTTATATGGCGCCCATCTAATGCAATCCCTTCCTCTTCCTTTCTTTGAATGTAGTGAGCAAGATATCTTTCCATTTTTATTAGCACTTCTTTGTTGTCCACCAGCATTCTACCATCAAATTGAGCACCCCCATAGTTATTCTCTGCTTGCTTGATTTGTTCACTGTTCTTTAAAATCATTCTCACTGTCGATTCACCAACACCAAACTCCTGACCAATAGCAGAATTACCTTCACCTGCTTTTTTCCTTTCAATCATTTTTAGTTTGGTCTCCAAAATTATTTTCTTGTTCTTCTTACCCGTTGGCGCCATGATAACACTCGTGCAAGGTTAGACTGCTGGGGTATTGCGAGGAGCACCACGAAATTGTGAGGGTCAGTGACCTTGGTTGGAAACAGGTGCAAACAAACGTGGTGGGGCGGCAGACCACTGAACTAGGAGGCTCAGTACTCCCAATGAACCATGACGTCATTACTCGGGGTGGCAAAATAGTGCGGAAAGACGACTCTGCCACCACTCGACCTCGCAAAGTGTGTCATCAGTTGCAAAGTTCATAAATGTTAAAAAATACATGACTTTTGGAACTACCTCGCAAAATTGGTGAATCGCAAAGTTAAAGTTCGCAAAGTTGAAGGATGTACTGTATATGGGCATGCATATTCCATATCATCTCTTTCAAAATCTTTTCTTTTGTAAAAACTGATTGGAAGATTTTATGTAGTGCTTCACAAATATCTTTCTCTTGTGTATAGATGATCCCCTTGTCCGTAATGGACTGTATTTTATCTTGAACTATGGTTTTGCCTTGGAGTTGAATGTAAAATAGTTTAGGTTGATCACTACCCTTATTTATAATGTCTTCCTCAAGCTGTCTCTGGGCCTTCCAACTTTTCTTTGTATAATCACTTCTTTCCTGTTTATAGTTGTTTGCCCTCTCACTATTGTGTCTGCTGTATTTTTATTCCACAGCAAATCTCTTTTTTCTTTTGATTTTTTACATTCTGTATTAAGCCATTTTTTTAGTTTCATTTCTGTTTCTTTGTGCTGAGGGACATAGTTTTGGACTCTTTATTTCATCAAAATAACAGAATCTTATTTATGTAGCATTTAACTCTTTCGCACACGGTAAGTTTTATTAACTTTCACAGTTCACAATTTTACTTGCCTGTGCCTGTCACCAGGCCCCCCGCGCGACACAAATTGCACATATTCTTGCCTCATTTTTGCCACCCAAACCTCTAATTATTGCCCTGAAACTCACATCATCTTATTCGCTGATGTTTGTTGTAGCTGATAAGCCAAAAGAAAAACCAGAAAAATACGAATAAAAGTACACTAGGCCGCCGTGAATAAACATTTTGGAATGTTGATCTCACTTCCCAACATCGTTGTTCGAGTGTTTTCCATCATACAGAAAAATGTTATTATAAGTTTGATAGAGAATTTCATTGGCTTTCTAAAGAGGTATGTCCGGTCGTGATGTGATTTGTAGTTTTCGAGAAAATAGCCAAAAACTAAAAGCCATTTTTGTAAAAAAAAAAAAAAAAAAAAATTGTTCAGGGAGGTATACTACAGAAGTTTTCTCGCACACCTTATGTTTTTATTAGATAATCTTTTGTAGAATTTCATAAGCTTTTTCCTGATACCTTTTTGTTTTGATACGCCTTATAGTTTCCGAGTAAATCGCAAAAAACTACAGGGTACTCGCGGCCGTTGTGCACTTTCGTCACGGGCGCATAATAACCGCTTACGTAACCACAACTTTTCATTATAAAAATTACATAGTTGTGTCCTGTACGTACATAGAATTCACTGATCTTTATCATGGTTCTTACAGGAAATCGATACGTTCAATAATTTTGGAGTAAATGGATGACAAAGATAGAACACTCTTCCTCGCCCGCAAGCGAGATAAAAACGCTCAATTTCCCTGCCTCATGAATACTTACATATTTTTGCTCGTTAGGTTTTATTATTATTATTATTTTTTACTCAAATTATACACGTGAAATATCATAAGCTCTTTGATAGTGCTCTCAGTAACTCAACATGACCACTAGTCTTTTTGCTAGGTACTGATACTAAAGCTGAACTTTCTTCCATCTCATATGTGTATATGTAAAAAACAATACTTATTTGTGAAAAAAATATAGAAATGTAGAAACAGGTCAATGTACAAATCAACAAAATATCGATAACTCACTTGCTCCAGAGGTGTTGAGCTGCTGGCAGGAACTTGAAGGGATTGAAGATGAGTTAGGTAGTGTGTGAGTTGTGTGTGTGTGTGTGTGTGTGTGTGTGTGTGTGTGTGTGTGGTGTATTCTCTGTTCCTTGCACCACATTTGCCTAAGACATGCAGTGCACACAAGAGATTTCTCCACGAACATTCGCTGCACGACATTCGTATATAATGTAATATATGTGTCGCTGTGTGGCGTATTTACTTTTCTCTGATCATTACGTAACTTTCCGCTGTCAGTCAATGCTCGCAATATTTCTCGGTGAACACTTGCTGCACTATTTTATACGTATATTTCACACTGAACCATATACAATATAAAACACAATCACATGATTCCATCCCAGCCTCTTCTGTTATTCCCTTCCCTACTGTATGGCATAAGAGACTGCCTGTTCCCTTAGCAACTAATGCATATGTCTATGTATCTCTATGGCATAACATAATGCCTGCTATGGTAGGTCAGCTATTTCACTAATCCAGGCACTATATGTTTCACAGATATAAGTAATGGCTTCACTATAAGGGTAAAATACATCATTTTGCGGGCAGGGTGATTGGAAACCCCGCTATAACAAACCAGACTCTGCCTCTAGGCCTAACGGCTGATAATGGGCCTCAATGCTTTACAAACAATATATCTGTGTTCAGTAGACACAATCACTTCACAGTATAGTAAAAAACACTGTACAATCACAATATTTCAATAATGGCTTCAGCCTCGGGTGGGAGGGGGGAAATGGCGGATTTAAAGGGACAACACAACACAGCACGACCCTGCTGTCTGGCTGCTAGTGTAGCACTGAGATTCTATCACTACCTACAGGCACATATGAGTCATTGCAGTTTTGCCAAGGTCTTACCTTGGGAGAGACACGTGGCTGCTAGAACGCTACAAAATTTGACGCAAATCGACTGAAAACTTATTTTTTGGTTAATTTTTTTCACGTTGAGATCCTCTGTGCTTTGGCACACAACACCACATGTAACGCAAGTTGCGGTCCCATGCGCGAAAGGGTTAACTCGATGTAGTGCCGCCTACTTCTTCATTAGCCTGTATCATTCTTTTTCTGTGCTTGCCCTCCTCTCTTCCTATTTCTCCCATCTTTCCTGTCACTTCATATTGCTTTGCTTTCCTTTACAGGTAGCATTACATTGAGTGACAAGCCAAATGGTTTCCCGTAAGCCAAGAAACCATTTACAACGCTAGGTGGTAACCATATAACCAAAACATACGTGCTCCCTATGTGTCAACAAGTGGGTTAGTGTAGGGTTAGTGCCCCTTCCTGTAACGCAAATAACTCAAATCGTCACCCTTTACGGGATTATGGTAGATAGATGAATCTGGTACACTAAGCTCCTTTTCCCAATCCATTTATAAGAAATACTTCAAGTCATTATTATTTTTTTTTTTATGTAAGGAAGAAGGAACCAAAGGCCACAGGCCTGCATACTGTTCCTTCCAAGAAAAAGCAAAAACAATTCAAAAGAGAGCCAAATTCAAGATCCGTTCAATTAGAGATGCCTGGACACACTGCGTTTGAAAGACTGGAGATCATAGGAAGTAGGAAATACAGACAGAGGAAGACAGTTCCAGAGTTGACCAGTTGCATAAATGAAGGACTGGGAGTGACGACTAACTCTTGCATTAGAGAGTTGGACAGAAAAGAGTTGAGAGTTTGTTGCTTGACGGGTACTACGTGCCCGTCGTAGAGGTGGAGGGATGCAAGCAGAGAGTTCAGAAGAACACTGACCATTGAAGTAGCGATAGAAGAGAGATAAAGATGCAACAGAGCGGCGAAGAGACAAAGGTTGAAGGGAATCAGGAAGAGGAGGAGAGTTAATGAGACGAAAATCCTTTGACTCCACCCTATTGAGAAGAGCTGCATGTGGGGACCCTCCCCACACATGAGAGTTGTACTCCATACACAGGCGAATAAAACCCGTGTACAAGGTCAACAACTGTGCAGGGGTAAAGAAAGTTCGGAATCGGCTTAGCACACCTAATCTCTTGGAAGCAGATTTCACATGAGATGTAATATGTTCTTTCCAAGACAAATCCTGAGAGAATGAAACCCCAAGCATGTTCAAGGATGATGCAGGACATAACTGTTCATTATTAAACATTAGTGGGTAATCCTAAGGAAGATTTTGTCGGGTTGATAAGTGTAAGAACTGAGTTTTTGATGCATTAAAAACAACAAGATTATTTTTACCCCAATCAGAGATACGAGCCAAGTCAGACATTAGGTGTGCCATAGCCTCATCCCTTTTTTGTTGAAGTAACTGCTGAGATGGATGTTGGAAGAACCGAATGGAAAGGTGAAGGGTGGAATCATCAGCATATGAGTGGATAGGGTTAGATGTACAGCTTAGAAGGTCATTGATGAATAAAAGGAAGAGAGTAAGTGATAGGACAGAGCCCTGAGGAACACCACTGTTGATAGGTCTAGGAGAGGAACGATGACCGTCTACAACAGCGGCTATAGAACGACCAGAAAGGAAGCTAGAGATGAAGGCACAGATAGAAGGATAGAAACTGTAGGAGGGCAGTTTGGAAATTAAAGATTTATGCCAGACTCGATCGAAAGCCTTTGAGATGTCAAGTGCAGTGACAAAGCTTTCGCCAAATTCCCGAAAGGAGGATGACCAAGAGTCTGAAATGTAGGTGAGAAGATCGCCAGTGGAGCGTCCCTGACGGAACCCATACTGACGATCAGAAAGAAGGTTGTGACAGGAAAGATGCTTTAAAATTTTTCTGTTAAGAATTGACTCGAAAACTTTTGAGACACAGGATGTTAAAGCAATTGGACGATAGTTAGAGGGTTGGGAATGGTCACCCTTTTTTGGGACTGGCTGAATCAGAGCAAACTTCCAGCAAGAAGGAAAGGTACAAGTTGATAGACAAAGGCGAAAGAGTTTACCTAGGCAGGGTGTAAGCACAGAAACACAGTTTTTGAGGACAACAGGAGGGACTCCATCAGGACCATATGCCTTTTTAGTATTGAGGCCAGTGATGGCAGAAAACACATCAGCTGAAGAAATTTTAATGTCAGTCAAGAGGAAGTCAGAGGG
>JAGKTI010021197.1:0-10557 GCA_018397915.1 Birgus latro | reverse complement strand
TGTGTGTGTGTGTGTGTGTGTGTGTGTCTTACCATCATTATTTTTATCGTCATTGTTATCGTAATCACACTATCATCACCTTTATCACTCACTTTTTTCCTGCCGTACGGCTGTTATTATTATTACTCAAATTTTTTATTGTTATCAATATCGTAGATGTTTTTATTTCATTATCAGAATTTTCATCATCATCATCATCAGCAGCAGCAGCAGGAGGAGGAGCATCGTCACAGCCTCTGACATCCACATATTAAACCCAGTGGGCCCAGACATCTGAAAATGAATTTGTCTTAATTTTCTGTTTCTTTAGTTTACGTTTTTTGATATACACAAGTTTGTCTTGATTACATAGCAGCATTCTTCTGTAAATCTTAGCGCTACGTTACAAATGCCTGATACGACAAAATGGCATTACATTACGTATAGACAGTATCCACTTTCGGTAGGAATCCAGAGCATGGAAAGTTAAGCCACCGAAAGAGAAAGTCAGTGAATTCGGAAACGCACGACTGCAGGTTGTACAACAGGAAGGAGTACATACGTACAACATGTAGCAGTCAGCAGCAAAAAGGACCGGAACAGGTTACAGTGTCCTGGAGGCGAGCGCAGCACAGCAGTAGCAGGAGGCAATTCTGACCAGACAGGGAGACGGTCACACCAAAATCTTAGGAAACAGATAACACTGAAACTCGGAATATATCAGTAGCGACACGCACTGCACCCCACTCAAACCTGCGACGCCGCTGGAAGAAGTGTATCCTAGAAACATATATCTGAATACTCGTACTGCGTAACAACGAGATGATGATAAAATGATTCGACCAGAATAGGGTCGCAAGAGATTTTCACATATATTCTTTTTAATACACTGTTGTTACCCAATTTAGACTGCTTCCGGCTTCATTCTTTCTCTACCTACACTGACTTTGTTGTCTTGCACAGCAGTCTATTGCAGTGTAAACTCGGAATGCCTCCTTACAGTTTTCTAAAAATAATATTAAAAACTCCCTTGAGAACGCGGTAAAGATATTAGTTTATGCTGCATTTTTGGTGTGTAGGCGTCTACCATTTTGTTCTTATAATATTTGACTGCAGTACTGCGATCCTTATTGTTGGTACCATGTGAAAGCTTTCCCTCGCCAAACTTCCAAATAATTTTGCCATCAGGAGTTCCGATAAACATTATCACTGTGGAAATATTTGGTGTAGTGCGTCGACACCGGGAGAAACCAACCGGTATTTTCCACCAAATAACTTGTGAAAAAAAAAAAGGTTTGAAGATTTTCTCTTTGTGCAGCCTGTATCAGAAACTACAGGTGTTCAAGTGTGACTGATGCAGGGATGATGCATGACTGACTCAAGTGTAACTGACACAGGTATGACTGGCATGACTGACAAAGGTGTAACAGACATAGGTATGATTAGTATGCCTGACGCAGGTGTGACTGACAGGTATAATTGGTATAACTGACACAGGTGTGACTGACACAGGTATGACTGACACAAATGACACAGGTGTCACTAACACAGATTTGACTGGCATGATTGACCCATTAACTGACAGATCTGATGGACATGACTGACGCAAGCGTGACTGACATGAGTGACATTGTGACTGACACAGGTATGACTGAATCTGCTGTGACTGACTGAGGCGCACGATCAGTACGTGATAAGCAGTTATATAGGCAACCCAAAGGCCCGTCTACGTAATTGTTCTAAAATTCGTCCAAGTGAGGGTAAATGTGGAGATCACATCAACCCTGCATATGTAATTTAACTTTGAATTCCGTACATAATGACTTTGGTTTTATATTACTCTTTTCATTTCGATTATTATTTTTTATTCTTTATAATGTTAAGCGTTTGAGCACGATGCCTTTTTTTTTTTTTTTCGTTTGCACCCGACGATTCTGTTCAACTTAGGAATGGTATATCGAACTGAAGGTGTTAAGGGAGATCATTGCTATCCCCCTGTGTGTGGGAGATCCTATCCAATTTAAACCAGGGCCGAGAAATCCATTCATTATCATTTTTCTAATATAAATATAATCGTCCAGGATATGCCATAATAAATTCATAAAGATAGGATATTATAGGGTGTAAATGTTTAGCCGTTTCTCTGTGACGCATTTTAGGTTCTGTTACGTCTACCATCAGACGATTCGTTAGAGTTTGGGAGACTTCAGGCTGTGTGTGTGTGTGTGTGTATGTGTGTGTGTGTGTGCGTGTGTGTGCGTGCGTGCCTGCGTGTTTATTTAAAAAACCTCTTTGATATGGTGGTAAAGGTTTCACATCGAAGTAGTAAATTTTTTTTCGATGTGCCCGACTCTGGGCAAAGTCTTCAGGGCCTATCTCAAGGCCCAGTAGTCCTCCTACACACCTCCAAATGTCACCACTCGACACTAACACCCACTGTCCATACTGAATACATGCTAGGGCTGTCTCATACAGGACTGGTGTACTGGCACTAGCGGGGTAGTTTCACATGTCGGGAGGTCTTCTGGTAGATCAGTAAAGTCTGTTTTTATGGAATTCAAATCCTTAAACTGTTCTTTGCCCCAGCCGGGATGCACATTTCCGCTTTGTATGCGTACTCATCTCGCCACAGGGAACCCTCAACCAGGAACAACGCTCGCTCCGGCCTTTCAGAATTAACCATAGTTTTTCTCGAAAACATGCTCAATGTGTTTCCCAGGAAAAATTAGTGGTTTTAACTTTTACTTACCCACCATGGCTGCTTGGCTGAGGTGACTGGCTGTGGTATTGAGACGAATACCTATACAGAACGGAAATATGCAGCCGGGAATCGATCCTGGGGCTTTTACTAACTCTCACAGTTTTAATGTATGAGACGGGCAGATAGCCTGAGGCTATTTGTCACGTAAACGCAGCCAGGTACGTCCCAGGTTTTAACTGATCTGGGCTACGGTGGTCTTGCCTCATGCCCTCCTATGCCCCAGGACCCAGGTGTGTATAGCAAGAATTAGTTGTCCGTTTTCATCGCGTCAGACATTTTCTTCTCGCAAATCACATATTTATACAAATTAGGCTGAAAGGTCGAAAACTGTCTCAGTGGGTTGTGGAAGTATTTAATAAAGAACAACGAAGTGCTTTGCTAGTGTTTATAGCATAATAGAAATCTAATCTTCCAAACTTTGCTTAACTTCAATTAACCGAAATTATGCCTAGCTCTCCTAATGTACAGTAGGTGGTAAGGCTGGGTTAGGTTACAAAGCGAATTTCCAGTTCAGAGTGTTCAGTAAAAGCCTGCATAATGCGTCCTACCATTTAACGGTGTTTGACCCTGGCATATACAGTACATCAATCGGCGTGTGAATGTACGGCGCCAGGATACTGGCAGGGTAAAGTCCATGCCAGAAAGATTCAAAGAAAAATTAACAACCGTTCGCCGGTAGTAACTGTGATAAAATTTTGCAGGAAGGATGAGGAAAGGAGAGTGCAGTCTTGCCATGTCCTGATCTTCCTGCACAAACAAAACTTAGTTACGACAGGATATTGATCGTAGATCTCTTAGTGACTGACAGCCTGGGAGACAGATGATCCAGGATCATGATGAGTTGGAGGACAGAGGGTGAGTGGGTGGAAGTGGATTGGTGTGCGGTGGCTGGATAAGGAAGGCGATACAGGCGATAGTGTCAGGGTTAACACAGGTTTGATGGAAGGCAGATAGGGTAAGCTGGGTGCCAACCCACCCCTGAATCACATCTTTTTTTATATTTCTGCCAGGAATCGTGCTAAGTCTGTTCTCCACTCTGCTAAAAATAATTTCATCCGTGCTAAATGTTCTCAACTCTCCAACTCGAATTCTTCTCGCTCCTTCTGGCACCTTGCCAAAAACCTTTCTAACAACTTTACCTCATCATCCTTCCCTCCTCTTTTCTACTCTGATGGCTCTGTAGCTATTTCTTCTGCTGATAAAGCAGATCTCTTCGCTCAGACTTTCTCCTCCAATTCCACCGTAGACGATTCCGGTGCTGTTCCTCCATCACTTCCCCCCTCTGACTTCCTCATGACTGACATTAAAATGTCTTCAGCTGATGTTTTTTCTTCCATCACTGGCCTCAGTACTAACAAGGCATATGGGACAGATGGAGTCCCTCCTGTTGTCCTCAAAAACTGTGCTTCTGTGCTTACATCCTGTCTAGGTAAACTCTTTCGCCTTAGCCTGTCAACTTGTACCTTTCCTTCTTGCTGGAAGTTTGCTCTGATTCAGCCAGTCCCAAAGAAGGGTGACCATTCCCAACCCTCTAACTATCGTCAAATTGATTTAACATCCTGTGTCTCAAAAGCTTTCGAATCAATTCTTAGCAGAAAAATTTTAAAGCATTTTTCCTGTCACAACCTTCTTTCTGATCGTCAGTATGGGTTCCGTCAGGGACGTTCCACTGGCGATCTTCTCACCTACATTCCAGACTCCTGGTCATCCTCCTTTCGGGACTTTGACGAGAGCTGTGCCATTGCACTTCACATCTCAAAGGCTTTCGATCGAGTCTGATATAAATCTTTAATTTCCAAACTGCCCTCCTACGGTTTCTATCCTTCTATCGGTGCCTTCATCTCTAGCTTCCTTTCCGGTCGTTCTATAGCCGCCGTTGTAGACGGCCATCGTTCTTCTCCTAGACCTATCAACAGTGGTGTTCCTCAGGGCTGTATCACCAACTCTCTTCCTTTTATTCATCAATGACCTTCTAAGCTGTACATATAACCCTATCCACTCATATGCTGATCTTTCCACCCTTCACCTTTCCATTCGGTTTCTACAACGTCCATCTCAGCAGTTACTTCAACAAACAAGGGATGAGGCTATGGCACATCTAATGTCTGACTTGGTTCGTATCTTTGATTGGGTTAAAAATAATCTTGTTATTTTAAATGCATCAAAGACTCAGTCCTTACACTTATCAACCCGACAAAATCTTCCTCAGGATTACCCACTAATGTTTAATAATGAACAGTTATGTCCTGCATCATCCTTGAACATGCTTGGGGTTTCATTCTCTCGAGAATTATCATGGAAAGAACATATTAAATCTCTTGTGAAATCTGCTTCCAGGATATTAGGTGTGCTAAGCTGACTCCGAACTTTCTTTACCCCTGCACAGTTGTTGACCTTGTACACGGGTTTTATTCGCCCCTGTATGAAGTACAATTCTCATGTGTGGGGAGGCTCCCCACATGCAGCTCTTCTCAATAGGGTGGAGTCAAAGGCTTTTCGTCTCTAACTCTCCTTCTCTTACTGATTCCCTTCAACTTTGTCTCTTCGCCGCACTGTTGCATCTTTATCTCTCTTCTATGGCTACTTCAACGATCACTGTTCCCTCCACCTCTACGACGGGCACGTAGTACCCGTCTAGTAACAAACTCTCATCCCTTTTCTGTCCAACTCTTTAATGCAAGAGTTAACCGTTACTCCCAGTCCTTCATTTATGCAACTGGTCAACTCTGGAACTGATTTCCTCTGTCTGTATTCCCTACTTCCTATGATGTCCAGTCTTTCAAACACAGTGTGTCCAGGCATCTCGAAATGAATGGATCTTGAATTTGGCTCTCTTTTGTATTGTTTTTGTTTTTTCTTGGAGGGAGCAGTATGCGGGCCCATGGCCTTTGGTTCCTTCTTCCTTAAAAAAAAATAAAAACGGACATAATATCAACACAGAGACGGTAACATGATGGGTTTTGCACATTAAGCAGTAATATGCGTATTGTTAACTGTCCATCTGAACAGTTTACGTTGCTGTCGTCATATTTTGATGTCTCACATTCCATCAGTCACAGAACGTCATGAAAAATAGCCTGTAGTATGCGTTATTTACAGATACACCTCACACCGTGCTGCTGCTGCATAGCTAATGGGGCACGTACCACCTTACCCCCATTAAAATCTCATTCATATCAGAAATGGGATGTCATGTGCATCCGCCTTCAGGTATTGGGCCTGTATTTACGCAAAAAAAAAATTTCATCTTGTCAGTTACACACATGCTTGTGAAGTGAGAGTGGGTATTATTCTGTTTTGACAGGTGCGCGCTTGTGCTTGTTTGTTTTTCTCTTTGTAACTTAACTCTCACAGTTTTTAATCGATTTTAGCCAAACTTACAGGAAGGACTGAGGGTTAACCAAGGAGCTGACCGATTCTTATTGAGAACAATGGATTAATAGTCCAAGGAACAGGGATAGGTCAGTGTTTGACCTAGCACGGTCAGATAAACAGTATTTATCTGACATAGAAAAAACTTGTGGATGGGTTGGAAACATGACAAGAAGAAAGTGATTCGACTGTGAGAACAAACAGTCAGGGTCACGGGGCAAGGTCAAAGTTCGACCCGTGTGTCTCTGGGTGAGCAAAATAAGTACAGCAAAACAGTTTTGATCTATTTTAGGTTAAACTCTGGTGAAAATGTTGAGGATTAGCCAAGGGGGGTACGGGGTTGACCTGCTGTTTTTCGCAGGTGTAGTGATATGAGCGGATTGAAGTGATTATTGTAGATTTTACCAATCAAAATATCACACTCGAGCTTCGCGAGTGCAGGTGCACTGATATAGGCGGATTATTTTTAATGCAAGGAAGCAGGAACCAAAAGCAAGAAGCTGGAAAAGATTGTTCCCTCCAAGAATAAATTAAAACAAGATAACAGGGAGCCAGATTCCAGTTCCGTTCATTTCGAGATGTCTGGATACGCTGTCTTTAGAAGACTGGAGGTCATAGGCAGTAAGAAATACAGACTGGTGAAGACAGTTCTAGAGGTGACCTGTTGCATACTTGTAGGACAGGGAGTAACGGTAAACTCTTGCATTAGAATCGGACAGAAAAGGGATGAGAGTTTGCTGCTAGACGGGTGCTACGCACCTGCTGTAGTGGTGGAGGATACAAGCAGACAGTTCAAATGAGCAGTGACCACTGAAGTAGCGACTGAAAAGAGATAAATATGCAACAGTGCGGCGTACAGACAGAAGTTGAAGGAAGCCAGTAAGAGGAAGAGAGGTAATGAGACGAAAAACCTTTGACTCCACCATGTCGAGAAGAAGTGCTGTATGTTGGGAACCTCCCCACACATGACAGTTGCATTCTACATAGGCAAAAAATAAATAAATAAAAATAAAGTCAACAAGTGTGCACAGAGTAAAGTAGGCACGGGGTTGGCTAAGCACACCTAATCTCTTGGAAGCAGATTTTTACAAGATAGGTAATACAATCTTTCCAATATAAAACCCGAGAGAATGAAACCCCAAGTGTGTTCAAAGATGATACAAGATTGAGTTGGAGGTTGTTAAAAATTAGAGGATACTCGTGTGATAAATTTGATGGGTCCAATGATATAAGCGATGAGATTTTGGTGCATTAAAAAGAACATGATTTCTTTTACCCCAGTCCGAGATACGAGCCAAGTCAAATATTAAGTGTGCCGTAGCCTCATCCCTTGTTTTTTTTTAAGTAACTGCTGAGATGAACACTACAGGAAGCGGATGGAAAGGTGAAGAATGGAGTTATCAGTGCATGAATGGATAGGGTTAGATGTATAGCTCAGTAGGTCATCGGGAGAATAGAAGGAAAAGAGTTGGTGACAGGACAAAGCCCCGAGGAACACCACTCTTGATAGCCGAAGGAGAATACCGGCGGCCATGTTCAGCAGCAGCCATAGAAAACCAGAAAGGAAGCTAGAGATGAAGGCAGAGATAGGGGTTAGACACAGTAAGAGGGCAGTTTGGAAATTAAAAGGTTTATTGCAGGCTTGATCAAAAGCTTTGTGATGTCAAGTGCAACAATGGCAAAGTTTTCACCAAAGTCCCGAAATGAGGTTGATCATGAGTCTGAAAGGAAGGTGAGAAGATTGCCAGTGGAGCATCCCTGGCAGAACCCATACTGATGATGCAAAAGAAAGTTATGAAGGGAAAGTGCTCTAAATTTTTGTTTTTAAGAATAGATTCAAAACTTTATAAATAAAGGATTTTAAAGTAATTGGACGGTAGTTAGAGGGCTGGGAATGGTCACCTTTCTTTGGGACAGGCTGAATGAAAACAAATTTTTAGTAAGAAGGAAAATGACAAGTTGACGGACAAAGGTGAAAGAGTTTACCCAGACAGGGTGTATGCAAAGAAGTACAGTTCTTGAGAACAGCAGGTGGGACCCCATGAGGTCCGTATACTCCTTGTTAGTATTAAGGCCTGTGATGGCAGAAAACACTCAGTTGAAGAAATTTGAATGTTAGCCATGAAGAAGTCAGGGGGGGGGGGGGGGGGAGGAATAGCACCGGAATCGTCTAAAGTAAGATTTGAGGAGAAAGTCTGAATGAAGAGTTCTGCTTTATCAGTAGAAGCAACAGCTACAGAGCCATCAGAATGGAGAGGAGAAAAGGAAAATGATAAAGTTGTTAGAAAGGTTTTTGGCAAGGTGCCAGACGGAGCGGGAGGAATTTGGGATAGAGAGTTCAGAGCACATAGTATAAATGAAATTGTTTTTAGCAGAGCAGAGGACAGACTTAGCACGGGTTCCAGGCGGAGACATAAGAGAGAGGAGATTTAGGGGTGGATTGACTCCGGAAGGCTACCTTTTGTAGGCCTTATTCTTGGTGTGGACAGCATTAGAACAAATGTAATTAAACTTTTATTTATTTTACATTATTCTTAGGATAAGAGAAAGGAATATATACTTCCAGGCCTGACAAACTAACCTCTTTAATGCACAAGGCACGCTTGGATGGCTCTCGGCCATGGAAGCAATATAATAATTCCTGGCAGAGTCAAAGAGGTATTGCCTGAGGACCTCCTAATCAGCAGCTCCAAAGTCCCACAATGTCACTTCCTTGGAGGGTCCATAGGCCTTACTGGAGTGATAGGATGGGTCAAGGTGAGAAGGATGTAATCAGAGGAGCCCAATGGAGAGAAAAGATTAACAGCGTAAGCAGAAGGATAAGTTGTAGGTAAAAGGTCAAGTATGTTGGAACTGTCTCCAAGGTAGTCAGGGATACAGATAGAGTAATGTACAGGCTGCTGTAGGTCACTAAGAATAGAAATTATGTAGGCTTGTTCACCAGATGGATCAGTGAAAGAAGAGGAGAGCTAAAGATGGTGGTGAACATTGAAATCATCAAGAATGGAGATTTCAGAGCGTGGAAGAATTGATTGGATGTGTTCCATCCAAGATACTCAAATGATTTTTCATAGTCAGTAGAAGTAGGGGATAAGTAGACAACACATATATATTTATTTAGGAAATGAGAGTATAGCCGAAACCAGAGAGTAGAGATTTCAGAAGATTCAAGTTCAGGAACACTAGAGCAAGATATGTTGTTGCGTACATGTACACAATAGCCACCTTTGGCTTTGAAGTGAGTATAGGGAAATTAGGAGGATACAGAGAAGGGCTTGCTATTAGTCGCCTCAGACTGTAGAGCCTCAGTAATGAAGAGAAAGTGAGGTTTAGAGTAAGAGAGGTGTTGTTCAGCAGAGAGAAAATTAGAGTAAAGGCCACGAATGTTGCAGAAGTAAACGAGAAGTAAATCGGGTAGTGGTTTCATGCATCTCTTGGCCATCACCGGCGAGGGGTGGGTGGTGGGGGCTTTATGTTCCCCTTTACCTCTTCCCTGGGGACCCAGAGGCTGGGCGTTGAGATCCCAGTTTTGATTTTGGAATAATAAATGTGGTGTGTATTGTTCATGTAGTTTGATGTTGACAGTTAGCAAGAAGTTGTATAGGAGAGTATGCTGGCCTACTTTGTGTTACTGAAACACTGAAAAGGTTCAGGAAAGGGGATGGTCAGAAGCAACTCCAGAGAGATGATGAAACGGGAACTCCAGCTCCCCTTCTCATCAGCTTTCCATCCACCATAGTAGTACTGCCCTGTTCGAATGGTGCTACAGTCTAACCCCCCCCCTGAGTAACGCAGATATTACCAGTACGTTCTACCTGCCCTTGCTTCGCGAACATGTGTGTAATGATATCAATGTATCAAAGTGGGTAACGCGGATATTACTGGTGCATCACGTAAATATGATGGGGATATTGAGTGCAATGGTGGATCAGAACAGAAATATTCCATCATCCCACACGTTAATTAATTCCAGCTTAATGGACTTTCCAGAGACTCCTCAAAGCCATTTCATGGCTGCACCGCAAATTACTGAAATGTAGTCTGTTTCAATGCTATATCTTTTCCAGGAGGATATAAATAATTAGATTAGGTTAGGGTAGGGTAGGATAGGATGAATGGATTATGCTGGATTAACTGCGTCTGTATTTTCATGTTAGTAAGTCCATATGAGACCATTGTTTCCATTATACGGTATTATTAAACATAGGGAAGACCGAACCTCTAGAAGTGGTTAATTGGTTGCTCTGTATCATTTTAATCTTTATCGTTTGGGAATGGAAAATTGAATTACGAAAACGTCCTTGTACTGAACGGGAGTCTGGTCTTGCATCATTGTCACTGGGTGTAACGTTTGCCTCCTGTATCAGATTCTTATGTGTTCTCCTCGTGTCATGTCGATAAAAATTCAGTTCCGTATCGTTGAAGCATCTCCATTTCACGACTGG
>JAGKTI010021196.1:4550-15876 GCA_018397915.1 Birgus latro | reverse complement strand
AGCAGAGTGAAGAACAGACTTAGCACGATTCCGGGCAGAAATATATAGAAGATGTGATTCAGGGGTGGGTTGGCTCCGGTACCTCTTATAGGCCCTCTCCTTGTTGTGGACAGCATTAGAACAAGCGTGATTAAACCAAAGCTGTCTTGCAATAGTCAGAGGATATGAGAAAGGAATGTATGCTTCCATGCCCGAGAGCATAACCTCCGTAATGCGCAAGGCACACTCAGATGGCTCCTGGCCATGGAAGCAATAATCATTCCAAGGAAAATCAAAGAAGTACTGCCTGAGGGCCTCCCAATCTGCAGCTCCAAAGTGCCACAGGTGGCGTTTCTTTGGAGGGTCCACAGGCCATACTGGAGCGACAGGACAGGTTAAGGTAATAAGGTTATGATCGGAGGAGCCCAACAGAGAGAAAAGATTAACAGTCTAAGCAGAAGGATTAGTTGTTAGGAAAAGGTCAAGTATGTTGGAACTCTCTCCAAGGTGGTCAGGGATACGGGTAGGGTGCTGTACAAGCTGCTCTAGGTCATTAAGGATAGAAAAGATGTAGGCTTGTTCACCAGGTGGATCAGTGAAAGGAGGGGAGAGCCAAAGGTGGTGGTGAACATTGAAATCTCCTAGAATGAAGATTTCACAGAAAGGAGAAATGGATAGAATGTGTTCCATCGTAGAAGTAAGATAGTCAATGAATTTTTGATGGTCAGTAGAATTAAGAGATAAGTAAACAGCACAGATATATTTAGTCAGAGAATGACAAGAAAGCCAAAGCCAGAGAGTAGAGAATTCAGAAGAATCAAGTTCAGGAACATGAGAGCAAGATAGATCGTTGCGTACATATACGCAACAGTCACCTTTGGCTTTGAAATGAGAATAGAGAAAGTAGGAGGTTACAGAAAAGGGTTTGCTGTCAGTTGCCTCAGACAGCTGAGTCTCAGAGAGAAAGAGAAAGTGAGGTTTAGAGGAGAAGAGGTGGTGTTCAACAGAGCGAAAGTTAGAGGAAAGGCTGCAAATATTACAGAAATGAAGAAGGAGTGAGTCAGACAGTGGTTCCAGGCAGCTCTTTGAGTCGTCACCGGGAGAGGGGCGGATGTTGGGGGCATTTATGGTCCCCCCCCGGGGACTCCGAGACATGATTTTTGTGCGCCATTTTACAAATTTTGAAAAGGAAGTGTAGTGTGTAGTGTGCATGTAGTTTGGTGTTGACAGTTAGAGAAACTTGTATTGGAGAGCATGCTGGACTACTCTCTGTGTTACTGAGACACTGAAAAAGTTCAGCAAAGGGAGATGGTCAGGAACAAGTCCTGAAGGCTGATGAAACGGGAGCTCCAGCTCTCCCTGTCATCAGCCTTCCATCCAGATTGGAAGTACTGCCCTGCTCGACTGGTGCTACAGTCTACTACCTGGGCAGTAAAGGAAGAGGGTATTCGCAGGCTCACGTGTACAGAAATGACAATGATTAAGTGGATGTACAGTGCGTCCCTGAGTGCAAGGCCTGGGGGTGGCTGGGTTTACAATGGAAGAGTTGGGAGGTAGGATGGGACTGGAGTGTATTGGTGTTGTGAAGAGGAGAGGTAGATTGAGGTGGTCTGGGCATGTGGAGATGAGGGATGATAATTGGGTGCAGAAAGGGAGAAATGTAAATATTGGGGAGGGGCTTGCGAGGGGGAGGGGCAGACCAAAAAAAGACGTGGGATGAAGTCATTAAGTGTGACCTCATGGTTAAGGGACTGAAGAGTGAGGCTGCCATAGATCGAGCAGCATGGAGAGCCAATGACAAAGGCTGATGCATGCAAGCATGTTGGAGCCTTCAAAAATGAAATGAAACGAAACTAATACTGTGGCTCAACATCCTTTCCAAAGCACTTCTTCATGACTGACATCAAATTCTAGCATTTACCTCTAGCATTAACCTTTTGTTACAATTGTGCATTCAGTATGGAGATACGGTGATTCTTGGTCAAGTCTGAGTAAAAAGGGCATACCAGTACAACAGAATGCAATGATATAGTGTAATATGCAAAATAAATTGTTAAGAAACAGGTTCTACAAAATCTCCTATGGGACCTACACTACAGGCCCCTGACAAATCAAGCAGTATGCACCATATTCTCATCAGCTTATGAGGCCTTGCACCACCTTGTTCTTAGCAATTTCACATTTTTATTCTCTAATGTGCCATCTACTACTCTTTAATACTGATCCAACTGGTACAAATAACATACAAGTGAATACCAATATACCATATGCAGAAACCAACTAAAGTAACAAGAATGAGATAATAAAGCCTCCTTAGCTGATGTGAATACAGGCTAACTGCATACACACCATGATATCTGCACTGATCACACTGACTGCTGAAACCATGAATTCTGCCAAATACATCAACTACAGGAAGAAGTGGTAAACAGTAAAAAATAAATCAAAATAACCATCATCATCATAATTAGGGGGTATAGAAGCACACACCCTTCATATTCCATACCCCTTGGTTCCCTTCTATCTAAACCAAATACTCTACATCACTCTGGTTTCTGCTTCAGAATCATATTCTAGGTGGTTTAGCAAGTTTCTTCCTGAGTTATTTATTCTGCATATTACACCATAACATTCTCTTGCACACAAGTTATACTGTTTTAATATCACCATAAGTTTGCTTCAATGGACTGAAAATTATTATGCTGATGTGTATATACTGTAGAATAAATAATTCAGGAAGAGGTGTTACAAAATCTCTGGTGCTACTGAGAATGCGATCCACAGTCTAAAATGAAAATACTGCTAGATATCATGCTTAAATACCAGTATGGAGGTAAAGTATACAGACAACCCTCATTATATATCAGGGATAAATTCCAAAAAAATCTTAACGTGATCAACACAACTCATTCTGTAAACAGTGGGGAAATGGTACAGTCAGCATCATAAGTCCTGTCACTTCTACTTTTCTCCCCATAAACTTTGAAAATCAGTGAGGTGAGTCTGCAGCAACATACACTAATGACACTGATTTGTGGCCAAATAAAATCATTAGCATTGGTTGCTGTGGATTCAATACTGATTATAAAAAAAAAAAAAAAATGCAGGAGAGACAAAAAGACCTTTCATGACAAATGTACTTTAGCTTGACAGGAAGCAATGGAACTTTATGCAATTGTTCTGTATTTACTGTGATGTAATCCAGTAAGCCCAGGACCGCTCTTTTCATTTTAATTAGCCCAAGGATATCTTTTTAATTTTATTCTTGCACGCTAATGATGATTATATTCTGGTTAGGATACCAGTTCTTGAACTGGAAGGGTTAGATATACCCTTCATAAATCCCTTCAGTAAGAGAGGCCTTTTCTAAACTTAATATAATCATTTTGTAGCACCATGAATGAACTAAAAAGGGTGCCACCTGCAAAAGAACACAAGTGTTTCTTATAACTTGGATTTACAACAATCAACTACAATGGTGTCTGATCAGTAATGATCATGGCTTAATTTTTTTTTTTTCCAAAAGATGAACAGAGGAAGGAAAAACAAATAAAATGTAAAATTCATTCATTCATAATCCACACACAAGATTACCGGTGTCAAACAGAACACAAAGAGTTATAACTTGGACATTAGAAGGCAAACTACACTCACCGGCTTCAAACCGCCAACTACCCGGGCCCCCGGCTGCACACTGCAGGACCCTTCCGGTAACGTCACCACTCGACGTAACAGGTGTAGCAATATGCACTAACACTCGTCCTCTCTTCTTAATTTGACAAAAGATTCCAAGGACGAAGCTGGATGGTCTATTGGCGTCTGATACACACTATGTATCCAATACATAGACTTTTGTGTGAGTACCATCAACACCCGATACACACTATGCATCCAATACATAGACTTTTGTTTAATTACTATCAAGACCCAGTCTGTGGCCACATACAGACATGTGACGTCTCTTGAAGTATTTTAATCCTTCTGGTCTCGGCTGACTGCTGCACGCAGCCACTCGGTCGCGGCACCTTTCTTGGTAAGACAATCAGTCAGTTGTTGCGATGTATCCACCCAAGATACTTCATCAATCTCCCCTCGCTCCAACATGTCTTGTAATACAGTAATATCAATGCGCAACCTCCTGTCTTCTATGCTCCTACAGGAGTAAAGGGCGTCCACCAGACTCTTGTTCTCGACGAAACACTTTATTTTGATCTTTCCACATCCAGAGACCTCATGCAATATGTTGGTGAGATATACAGCAGTCTCAGCACATTCAAGCAGCGCCAACGCCTCAGCAGATAAGGTAGATTTGACGACCCTCCTGATCTTTCTTGTCTACCAGAATATAGGACATCTTGCCTCACTAGCATCTCGTAGGAAGATCACAAAACCTCCGAGACCCACTGCCTACAAGGTTGGCAAATGAGGCATCCGAAAAGCACTCTATATGACAGTCCTCGATCGGCTCCATTCTTGGAATGTACAGCTTCATGTTGTCAGTCTTCACCCCTGAAATCACCTTATTGAGTCTATGCAAATCCACTACGGTAGCTCGGTTGCTAGTCACACTCAACTCACACACATCAAGGGCAATATCTGGCCGAGTGTGTGTGGCAGTCCAGTTGAGTTGCCCAATTAATGCTCGGTACTCCATTTTCTCAGACTCGGACAGCTCTCCTGATTTTACAGCTACATGATGTCTACTCAGCGTGACTTGTGTCAAAGATGAAGCGTACTGGAATTGGTCCAGCGTTATGCTGCCATCAATGTTGGAGATGACACTGAGACCAACGTACTTGAAGGCTTTTGATTCTGAACTGCCGATGAGGAATATTTGACTCAATCGGTTTATCACTTGCCGCTCAAACTCATGTGTACCAGCCCAAAGGAAGTCGTCGACATAAATGTATACAATGCCTTCGACTTTGCCACTACTGCTCCAAGAGAACAGCGCTGAATCCAGTGATGACACTTTAGCTCTGAGACTCAACAATTGATCTTTTACGCGCAGGTACCAACGTACCTAGCAGCATCACAAGGGCCGTAAACAGTCTTCTTTAGTCTCCATAACTTACCATTTGCGTATTCAGGTGGAGGATATAAATGAACAACTCTCTTATTGTCGTTACCTTGCAAGTAGGCAGCTTTCACGTCCATAGTGTGGCAATCCCATGGTTGGTGGAGGCCAAAGAAAGTGCCAAACGCACTGCTTCTTTTGAACAAGTAGGCGAGTCTTTTCGGCGATCCACTGTATCTTCCTCAAATCCTCTTGCGACTAAGCGGACTTTAACAACAGGCTTTCCATTTTTCAGTTTTTCCGTCACAACCCATCAAACTGTTATGGCACCTTGCTCAACATCATCTACTTCCTCATACACATCATTATTCTGCCAGTTTGTAATTTCATTTTCCTTAGCACATAATACAGCCACAGAGTTGAAAAGAACAAGCATTTCTGCATCATCATCAACCACTTCCCATTCACTAAAATCCTTCTGCAAATCTATCCAATCAATGCTGCCGTCAGAGTCCCTCTTCAAATTGTAGCAGTGTTTGTACTTTCCAGTGGCTTTACCTGCCCGGCTCACAATCCTTCCAGACACCAACTCTCCACTTTCTGAATGTATTCCCTTCATACGTTGACCAACAGAAACTTTGGGAGGCTGATTAACCGGAATAGAAACTGTGGGAGGCTCATCAATTGGAACCACACCATCTTCCGACTTGTCATCTGGTGGATAGTCATTCCACACTTGCGAAGAATCGCCATTAGGCTTCTCTTGGACAACATTGTTCTTCTCATCACTGCAGACACCACCTTCAACTGTAGTATCTTGCTCTGGCGCACGCGCTAGATGACACACGTGCACTCGCACGTAGACACCGCCGTGTCTCACCAGAATTTGTTTCCCATCTCTGCCTATTACAATTCCGGGACCGTGCCACTCATGACTGTCATTTCTTTTGTAGAAGACTTCGTCTCCAGTTCGGATGTCGTTAAAAGTCACTCGAACGTACTTTATGCCGCAGAGCCCAAGCCAAACATTCATCTGATTCAGTCTTTATAAACTCTTGTCTTGCTAAATGAAGAGCGTTCAAGTTGTCACTCACAATTTTCGATGGTGATGTAGGTTCCAAGGCTGGAGGATCATTTGCATACATATTAGGCAGGCCAGGGTTTTGACTAAAAACAAGTTGGTTAAGAGAAAAGCCAGCGTAGTTGGTGAGAGCATTTCTTGCCGATACTGCCCATGCCAAGGCCACATCCAATTCACACTGGCTATCAGCTATTATCTTCCTAACAATGTCACCAATGACTGCATTTTGACGCTCACAGACTCCGTTGCTCCATGGACTCTCTGCAGACGTTGTCATGATCTTGATATTGAAGGCCTCTCCCATTGCTTGCATTTCCGCACTGTTGAATTCACAACCATTGTCTGTAAGAATTTTCCCAGGTGCGCCAAACACAACAATCCAGCTCCGAAATATTCCTTTGATGATGCTGGGCGCACACTTGTCCACGATTACTATCGCATTACAATACCTGGTCGGCAAATCAACAAGGACTAAGAAATAATGCCTTCCTCAAGCTTTCAAATCCATGGCTATGGCTTCGTTAAACTTAGACGCCATGGGCAAACTGACTACGGGTCGGGGCTTGGCTTTCTTGAATCTGCAACAGACTGTACAAGCATAAGATACAGCCTTGATAGCCCGCTCCAGTTCTGAACTTTTAATCCCCACATCTGAGATTAGTTTAATTAGTTTCACCAATGTTGGGTGTCCAAACTGCCTATGAAGCTTCAAAGCCATTTTTTCTACATCACCCCCAAGAGATGCCAGCATGATTGTTTCACAAAATTCACAACCTAGTCATAAAGAAATTGGAAGCAAGTAATGGCTTGAAGATGAGGACTCCAAATTAATGATAGTTCCACAAATTGTGACCTGGTCACTTCCAAAGTTAATCAACATTTTTGCTTTTTTCATGGAATGTTTACTCAGCAGCAAGGGAATATTGCAGTTCACAACATCAGTCACGATGGCTGCACGCATATTTCCAATGTAGCAGGGCAGAGTAACATGTTTGAGGGAAGAACTGTGACACCATCAGCTAAAGTAAACGTTGAGGATGATGCTTCCTCTCTTAAAGCTTCACGTTCGTAATCAGTGAGCTCACTTAGATAGCAACTGATCCATTCAACTCCACATACAGTTGTAGAACACCCTGTGTCTAGACCAGCACATCCCTTAGATTCTTCTACTAGAGTCTGTAACTTACCTCTACTAGCAGCAGCATCCGCATAGCCCATAAATAACGACAGATGCACTGTTACAGAATTTTCTTCTCGACTGCCGTCGTTTTCGTATACATCCGGACAGTCACGTGCCCAATGAAATCTAGAATCACATACTAAACACCTCAATACCTTTCCATCAGACCCAAGTGGGTTCTGCCTCCTGCCAGTGGATGAGTGTTGGGGAATTCTAGCAGATACGGTTGAATATCGGCCACCACCACGACCTTGATCACGCACTGCACCACCCTGGAACATTCTCCGTCCTCATCGAGTACCTCTAACATAAAATGTTTCCTCACCCCCAACTTCGTCACTCCAAAATACTGGTTCGCCCTTCACCTCCCTGGCGGACACCGATGTATCGTTCTGCCCACCAATTTCACCAGCAAAAAATACGATTCAGGGCAGATTTCATGTTTTCGTATGTCACCTCAGTTATTGCGGACTTCACTAGTTGTTGCTCACTGTCTGAAAGTTTGCATGCAGCAAAGAGCATAAAAGCTATCACAGAATTTGGCAGTGCCATGTCCTGCTTCGTAAATTTGAAATAAACATGCTCAAATTCTGCCACGAACTGACGAATGTTCATATCACTGGCTCTTCTGAAGTTGTACAATTCATGAAAAGCTGCAAACTGCCGACGTCCTTTGTCCACAAGAAATAAACTGTCTAGTTTTTTCAGCAAGGTCTGAACACCATTCTCTCGTTTCAAATCAGCCACATCAATTTCCAAAGACACCACCCTAGCTCTTCCAGACAATGACAGGCGAATAGCTAAGGCTTGCTTCTTTTTCGGTAAGTCCGTCAGTTCACACCAAATGTCGATGTCCTTCTTCCAACTCTCATAAGCAGAATCATTTTCAAGTTTTGGAGGCCAATTAGTTGAACAAGATGCCATTATGTCGGAACTAAACTCTGCTACCAGTATTAGAAGGCAAACTACCCGGGCCCCCGGCTGCACACCGCAGGACTCTTCCAGTGACGTCACCACTCGTGACGTAACAGGTGTGTGTGCGCGCACACACACACTAACAGCAATATGCACTAACATTGGATTTACAACAATAAACTACAATGGTGTCTGATCAGCAATGATCATGTCTTGATGCTTTTTTTTTTTTTTTAAATACCTCCATCCCTGTTTCCTTCCATCCTTTTCTGTCTCTGTCTTTCTTTCCTCATCCTTTTGCCTACGGGTGATTGTACACTCCCTATTCTGTCTTTAACTCCTTCATTCTTTCCTCCTTCTTCTGCCTGTGGGTGATTCTACACTGAGTGACAAGACAAATGGTTTCCTGTACACCAGGAAACCATTTACTATGCTGGTTAGAAACTATATAACCAAATTTTGGCACCTGGTGGTTTAATGGGTAATTACGGCTCTCCAATCGGATTGAGCCGGTGAAGGTTTGTATCCATGGGGTGGTTGGGGTTTACTGCTCACATAATGCCACTCAGGGATGAGTGAAGCTGGTCACTCTCATCTTAAATGTCAGGACCAATTTGCCTAACCCTGGGCTCCTATGCTCCTCGAGGGGAAATGTAGGATTGGATGATGAATGAATGAATGAATGAAAAATACAAAAGATGTGGTAGGTGGGGGCACTCACCATTCACTCACCCGATGTAGTGCTGCTCTCGGGTGTCTGCCCTTTCCTCTCCTCCTTCCTTCCCCTCTTCTGTCTTTCTTTACCTCATTCTTTCCTTGTCCTTCTGCCTACGGGTGACTTTATACTCCCTCTTCCGTCTTTCCTCCATTCTTTCCTCTTCCTTCTGCTTATGGGTGACTCTACACTGAGTGACAAGCCAAATGATTTCCTGTACACCAGGAAACCATTTACTATGCTAGGTGGTAACCATATAACCAAATTTTGGCACCTGGTGGTTTAGTGGGTAATTATGGCACTCCAGTCAGATTGAACTGGTGAAGGTTTATATCCAAGGGGTGGTTGGGGTTTGCTGCTGATGTTATGCCACTCAGGGATGAGTGAGGCTGGTCACTCTCATCTTAAATGTTAGGACCAACTTGCCTAGCTCCAGGTTCCTATGCTCCTCATGGGGCAATGTAGGATTGGATGATGGATGGATGGATGAACAGAGGAAAAAAAACAAACAAAATGTAAAAAATAATAAAATAACCCATACACCAGATTACTGGTGTCCTCCGTTCATTATAAATATGTAACAACTGGATTTGAACTGCTCTAAGTTGAAGTTTTTGGGGAAACTATTTTGGGGAAGTGAGTTCCAAAGACAAGCAATTCACTGAATAGCAGTAATCCCTCCATTATCCGACATAATAGAGCCAAAGGCATGTCCGGATATTGGTCTTGTCCGGATATTGGTCTTGTCCGAATATTGGCCCTGAAGCTTCAGCACTGGTCATTCATGACCCTAACCTAACGTAACCTAAATCAGAAAACCACCTACCTACCTCCCTACCAGACATGCACAGCACTTATTTAAGTTCCCTTTCACATAAATAATGCACACAAAGCATGAATTAACTGAATTTTAACCAAAAAATGATGATTTAGAGGTGAGTAAGGCATAGGTGCTCATAACTTGCCAGCAAGTGTAAGTATCAGACATGGAAATCACTATGAAAATCACCCTTTCTCACACCATATGCATTAAATAATGGACACAAAGCATGAATTCA
Source organism: Birgus latro (assembly GCA_018397915.1). Lineage (NCBI taxonomy): Eukaryota > Metazoa > Arthropoda > Malacostraca > Decapoda > Coenobitidae > Birgus > Birgus latro. Next base: position 5,931 of record JAGKTI010021196.1, on the reverse strand, counting down.
TTGAATTTTAACCCAAAAATGATGATTTTGAGGTAAGTAAGGCATAGATGTTCATGACTTGGCAGCTTAGTGTAAATAAGTATCGGACGTGGCAATCACTATGAAAATCATAATTTCTCACATCTTATGCACTAAAATATGGGATACAAAGCATCAGATAAATAAACTGTTACCAGAAAAAGAATTAGGTATGGCAAAGGTGTTCACTGTTCACCAACAGCACCAGTCATTCTTGACCCTAACCTAACCTAACCTAAATCAGAAAACCACCTACCTACCTCCCTCCCGGACATGCATAGCACTTAATTAAGACCCCATTCACATAAATAATTGGCACAAACCATGAATTAATCAAATTTTAACCCAAAAATGATGAATTTGAGGTGAGTAAGGCAGGGGTGTTCACGAGTTGGCAGCTTAGTGTAAGTAAGTATCAGACATGGCTATCACTATGAAAATCATCATTTCTCATATCTTATGCACTAAAATACGGGATACAAAGCATCAAATAAATAAACTGTTACCAGAAAAAGAGTTAGGTATTGCACAGGTGTTCACTGTTCACCAACAGCACCGGTCATTCTTGACCCTAACCTAACCTAACCTAAATCAGAAAACCACCTACCTACCTCCCTCCTGGACATGCATAGCACTTAATGAAGACCCCATTTACATAAATAATTGGCACAAAGCATGAATTAATCGAAGTTTAACCCAAAAATGATGATTTTGAGGTGAGTAAGGCAGACATGATTATTACTGAGAAAATCACCTTTTCACAGCCTATGCACTCAAATATGGAACACAAAGCATGAAGTAAATAAAATGTAACCAAAAAAATTATGATTTAGAGGTGTGTGGGGCAAAAATGTTCACCAGTTGACTAGATAGTGAACGTATGTAAGAGACATGGTAATCACTGAGAAAATCACCTCTTTCACAGCCTGCACTCAAATATGGGACACAAAGCATGAAGTAAATAAAATGTAACCAAAGAATGAGGATTTAGAAATGATTATGGAAAATATTTAGCAGTTGACAATGTTTACTTACAGTCCATGATTGTTGTTTACCCTCATCTCTAAGGTTTTTACAGTGGTCATAATTGCTCTTGAAGCATGTCCAGTAATCCAGTGTTTAACTACACTTAATCCTTAGCACTGTGACTTTTGATTATTTAAACAAGAACGAAAATACCACAAACGAGCGGACAGCCATCTTCACGGGAGTTGAGACAGAACTAGTAGGATGGAGACTGAACGGAAAGGGAGCTAGTCGGACTAGCGCGGGCGGGAAATTCAAACTGACGCGGTCGGATTTTTTTTTTTTTTTTTTTTCAATTTGGGGGTTTCGGCCATCAGCCCACGATGTCCGAATAGTG
>JAGKTI010021195.1:3455-15876 GCA_018397915.1 Birgus latro | reverse complement strand
TATATATATGAATTTATTTTCTTAATCACCCTTTGCGTTTGTATCACTCCTGCTGACAAAACCTTCTCTTCAAATGAAGCGTGGTAGGCAGAATTAGTCTTTTCCCATGCTAGCAAATTACGAATGGGATAGGATGTCTGTAGGAAGTGTGACGCATGTGAGAGTCGTTGTGCTGTAGTGGCTATGGTTGTGTGTGTTAAAGTTTGCATATACCATGTGCATATATAAGGACATGTTACATTGCCACAGGCTCTCCCTCCCCTGTCTTGTTGCCTCCCTCTCCCTCCCCTGTCTTGTTGCCTCCCTCTCCCTCCCCCTTTCCGTCTTCTCCCTTCTCCTATACTCTGGTGGACGAGCACTGCGCCCTGTATGGGCTATGTTTGGAAACATGTGCCTGCCAGGGACCGTCGGCGAACTTTTGCTCGTGGGTGCACGTGAGCGCTGGTGTAAAGCGAGGCGCCATAGCAATCATCACACGGGCAATGGTAAATTCCACAGGCCTTGCTGCTAACCTGCCTTTCGATGAAACTGAAATGATAAAGACTTGGTTATTGATGAGATAATTCAAGCCAGAAATGGGCTGTTTTCCCTTGGTGATTTCACCATCAAAACACAGCAGAAGCGTTAATGTAAAATTATCGATGGAATCTCCGATATATGATTGCTAGAGATGATGCCAAAAAGACAGAGTTATGACGAAAATCTGTTCAAATTTGATTTCCTAATTGAGGCGTTCACCAGTTACAGCTGAACACTCCCTTGGAAAACTGGAGATCCCAAAGGGTTCCTACGTCTTTGTGGATGATGTTTTAGTTGATAACATAATTTTTTGAATGTATGTATCACATACAGAGAGAATTTCAACTCTACTCCACATAGGAGTAAAGTTATTAGCTACTGCTTAGCGTGACGATCGGGTGGGGCCTTGTCTGGGACGGGCCGCTCATTTCCAAACTAAATTGAGAGGAAACATCGTTCTCTTGCTCGTAATAAGTAAAAGAAAAAAGGAAAGCATCAAGTCCCAAATTCAGTCAAGGAGGAGCACACAGAGTGCAGTATCTGGACCCTACAGTTGGTGTGAGGGACCAGCATTGGACTCTCTTTGAATGTCGACCATTTTTTTTCATAATCCATTATTGACCCTCAACCCTTCCACCAAAGTTGGTCTAAATCTAATACAAGCTGATTGAATAAACTTTGCCCTGTGTCCTTAGCCTTTGATCTTTCCCTTTGACTTTACCTTCGACTGATTGTTCCCAAAGTGGAATCCCTTCATTCTTGCATATTCCAGAGCCCTCCCACAAAGTTTGGACTAAATCGGATGTAAACGTTTCCATATGACCTTGCCATGTTAGCTTATGTTTGATTTATTAATCCCCCCAATAAAAGTTATCTCCCTGGCTGGTTACCAACACTTGCAAAAGGTTTGGCCCGAATCAAAGGAAAACCGATTAGTTAGATCAGGCGCGCACACACACACACACACACACACACACACACACACACACACAGTACCGAGAATAGTCTGACCTGAGTTGCCACCACCCATCCTTTCCTTCCCTCAACATTGCTACTTTTACGATGTCATTGCTCTCAGACACTAGTGCCCAGCGACTTGCCGCACCCATGAAACATACCGTCTCCACCACACTGCTAAATCTACTCCCCTGGCCAATTTTTGTGGATTTCATAGAGTTAAATCCTTCTTCTTCCTCGACCCCTCGTCGGTACTAAGTTTTGTGAGATATTGTACATGTTCCAAGTTTCCTTTTACCTCATTGTGTCAGTTGGCTACAGCTTGGAAACCCTGTGACAGTTATTAAGCATTGTTCGCCTTGTTTAGCATTTATTCTTATCGTGCATAATAAATGTCAAGTGTGTCCTGCCCTTAAATTACGGTATATGTTAAGTATCCTGCCGACGGTCTTGTCTTGCGTCTCTCCCCCCAACCCAAGTGACCCTAAACTTTCTTCCCCGGGACGCCTATGGTTGTATCAGATGGCTTCAGCTTCTGCCATATTGTTATGGCAGCTGTCCCCTCGTGGCCGCCCTACTTACATTATTGTACAGCTTCCTCCTGACATCCCATCAGGGAGGGCCAAGTCGTCCAGGCGTCCGGATACACAACCTGTCCTCGTCGTAAAGTACCGTCATAAAACGACGCACTAAAATGTTACTTTTTGCTGCATGTCACGCACCACCCACCTTCCTTCCTTTCTTTAGCCCTTCCTTCCAAACCCATTTACCTCTCTTGGACTGGTGAAAGACACACTTTTCAGCTTCCATGCTACGTATAGATGTCGTGTCTGTCATTAGTCAAAGATACTTCCATCCCAGAGCCATTTATTTTTACCTTTCGTCTGTCACTGCCCAAAAATGCTTTAACAATGCACCATTCAAGTTTTGTGTGACTAGGGTCAAATATTTTCCGACAATTCCCGGGCAATAATGTGTTCTTCCTTCTCTGTTTCTTATTCCTCCCCGGATGTTATAGAATATCCTTTCCTTCTCATACTCTTTCTGTGAGCTTCGTATCACTAGAACATAATCTTTCATGTAACACTTTCCATCATCGCAGCCGGCAGGGAAATATTAGTGAATTTTTGATCGTCATAGTACACTGGGTGGGTATAATCGAATTAGACAAGTATAAAGAGCTTTCATAATAGAAATTAACGATGTGAGCTACTCATTTGCCCAGGTACTTTTGAGGGTGAACGTAGGCGTGTGTAATGTTAGCGCCGAAGTGGTGACACGTGGAGGTGTATGGTATGTAGGAGGACTACTGGTCCTTAGGAATAGGCTGTAAAGCCTATGTCCAAAGTCAGACACATAAAAAGAAAATAAGAATAAAAAATAAAAAACGTGTGCGAAATGATGATTCAAGATTTTTTATGTTACAGAAACAGGAAGCCCTGGTTATGGAACAGTTTGTTGATACCATGGAGCACTGATAGACAAGAGAAGTAAAGATGTGATGAAGCTGTTTATGGAAGGTACGTGACGGATGATTCATATGCAGCATGAGGTTCTGTTGTGGATAATCGTGAAACTTAACTTTTAGTCGAAGATTTTTGAAACTTTCATTATAATTCTGAAAAGCTTGTGTTCCAAAGATCACAACAGTGGATCTCAAAAGTCAATACTCACTGTCTCGTTATTTATTGTATTAAAGGTGATAAGTATTATTGTGCGCAAATGTACCATATTTATTAGCGTAATGTATGACGGTATTTTAAAACCAGGACAGGATGTTGAACACGCCGCCCGGGAAACTTGGCCATCAGTGTCCCGATAACAATCCGTAAAGAATATGGTATGGCTTTCATAATAATTTCCATGTGATAAATAAAATAATTAAACGTAAGTAAAACGGCAAGGAGATGCACATTAGACACGAAACCCCACGTGGCACGGTAGGAGGGGGCAAATCCCAGGGGTACCAGTAAATTTTGGCATGCCAGGACATAGTGTGTTACCTAGGTAAGAGAAATATTACTCAGTGGTAGACCTCCATTCAGACCAAGTTTTAGGCAGACTAGGACTCCCTTGCCCTCCGCGTGATACTCGGCTCCACAGTGGGGTTGCAGCCCCTAGGGGTCTCCTGGTGAAGGGTTAGGCTGCACGGTTTGGTTGTGTTTTTTAGTACTGGCAGCCTTAGCAAACTGCAGGTTATAAAAGAGTGAATACCTGATGATGTTATACCAACTGAGAACTAATAGATCACACAACTTGGTTGTGTTTAAACTTAACCCCTACGTACGGTTGCGTCATTTTTTCGGTAATTGTTGCTGCTAAGAGATTAATTTATTCAGCTTTGCAAAGCCCCTTCGGGAAATAAGTTGATGCATGCTGACCACCAGCATAAGTATTTTGATCTCTTTTTGCATTGAAAATTGTGGTAAGATTTACTGTATTTGATGGTAGGAAAAAAGATGTAAAAGACTTCATTGTGGAGAACCGATGAATGTGAAATATTTGGAAGAAATCGCTCATGAAGTGTTACGAAATCTCTCAAACCTACAATCATTAAACCAGAAATAGCGGGTGGAAACGATACCCTCAGATTTTTAAAGCATTTTAAATGCATTCTGGAAAATGAAAGAACTCTGACCTTTTACTCTTGTTTCTGATGATGTGATGTAATGTGGAATGAAGCATAACTATTCCCTTACCTGACGTGTGGTTTGACCCAGACAATTCACTAATGCATTTTATTCTTGCTGTTGCCTATCTGTCTGTAGCTAGACCCCTTAATCCCGTAAGGAGTGTACACAAACAAATCGCCTCCATGTCTCCCTGTCCCCTGCCATTTCACTGCCTTCCCCCCAGCTCACACTCCCATCTCTCATACACATCTCTACTCCATCCCTCCTGTAAGGGGGAAAATGTAATATTGTATAACAGCAGTATACAATAACAATGTATAGCTATGTGTGCTAGGAATGACTATCGAGTCATTTATTACGAGAGAATAGACTCGTGAAATCAAGTAGCGATTTCACTTTTATGCTGGCTTACTTCGCCAATTCTCTAGAGTCGAGAATTTATAGACTTTCTCAACGGTACGCAGCAGAGACTAGACGCTCAAGTAGGCTGTAATATTGTACCGTTGGCCTATGAGAAAGTTAGTTTCTCCCCTTAACATTCAAATGATTATAATAATAATAATGAACAGGATCTTTGCTGAGCCAAACTCCTAGCTAGCACAACGGATTAATACCCAAAAGCTGGCTTAAGTACCAGTCATGATTAATATAAGGAGTTGTGCTAACGTGGAGTAGCAAAAGTGTACCAAATATGTGGGGAAATTAAACACGACTGTTACATTTAACAAAGCTCAAGAAAACGAACTGTAAATTTATTGAATACAAGAAAATAAATTTACGTTACATGAATTAATTCAAATCAAAGAAAGGGAAATGCACTCACTCAAACACTCAGACAAATAGCTAAATAACCCAAAAACTTAAGCCTAGGAAAACAAAAGAAAATACTGATCGGTATAGGTGAGACCGCTGCTGTAGTCGATCACCGAGCTGGTGGGAGCTTCGGGAATACACGCCAATACAAGCTGAGACCTGAAATCGCTAAGAAAAGTGATCACTCGAGCTTTCGTAAAGCATAACCGCACACTCCGAGACTAAAAAGCAGACTGACTCTGGTTTTGAATGTCGGACGTGAGGAGCGTGTGAAAAGGGTGTGGCTGGGCAACGGCCAGGGAGGCGGAAGCGATAATTCAGAAATTATCGCCCAGAGGAATGCACCGTCTGCACATAAAGACAAGACTAGTCTGGGCTGGCCTGGCTTGGCCATGACTAGCCTGGCTAGGCCATGATTGGCCTGGCCTGGCTTGGCCTCGCCATGATTGGCCTGGCCTGGCTTGGCCTCGCCTCGCCTGACCATGACTGGCTGGCCTGGCCTGGGCTGGCAATGACAGGCCCGCTCATGACTGGCTTGGTCATGACTGGCCTGACCTGGCTTGGCCTCGACTTGCCTGACTATGACTGGCCTGGTCTGGCCGGGGCTGGCCATGACTGGTCTGACCTGGCTTGGGCTCACCTTGCGTGTTCATGAATCCCTGGCCATTGCTGGCCATGACAGGCCTGCTTATGACTGGCTTGGCCATGACTAGCCTGTCCTGGCTTGGCCTCAACTTGCCTGGCTATGGCTGCTCTGGCTTAGCTTGGCCTCACCTTGCCTGTCCATGACTGGCCTGCCATGGCCGTTGCTAGCCATGACGGGTCAGGCCTGGCCTGGGCGGGCCATGACTATCCTGGCCTCGCTTTCCATGGCCATGACTGGCCTGGCCTGGCCTGGCCTGGCATGGGTCTGCCTGGCCAATGCTACCCTTGCCTAACCTGGCCTGGACTGGCCATGAGTCGTCTGGCCATGACTAGCCTGGCCTGGTCTGACCTAGCCTGACCATGACTGGCCTGACATGGCTTGGTCATTCATGACTGGCCTGACCATGAGTCTTCTCGCATGGCCTAGTCTGGCCATGAATGGTCTGGCCTGGCCTGGGCTGGCTGTGACTGGCTTGGACTGGGCTGGGCTGGCCATGACTGGCCTGGTCATTATTGGCGTGGCCAGGCCTGGCCGAGCCATCAATGGCCTGGTGCAGCCTGACCATGACTAGCCTGGCCTGGCCTGACTGTCCTGGCCTGGTCTGGCCTGGTTTGGCCTTTCCTGGCCATGATTGTCCTAGCATAGCCTGGTCTGGCCATGACTGGCCTGGCCTCACTTTGTCTGGCCGTGACTGGCCTTGCCTGGACTGGGCTGGCCATGACAGGCCTGCTCACGACTGGCCTGGCCTGGCCTGGGCTTGCCATGACTGGCATGGGTTGTCCATGACTGGCCTGGCCTGGCTTGGCCTCACCTTGCCTGGCCATGACTGGCCTGCCCTGGCTTGGACTATCCATGACTGGTCAGGCATGGCCGGGGCTAGCCATGACTGGCCTTACCTGGCTTTGGCTGGTGTTGGCCTGCCTGGCCTGGCCATGATTGTCCTCATCTAGTGTGCCCTGGCCATGGCTAGCCTTGCCTAGCATGGCATAGCATGGCCATGACTATTCTGGCCTCGTCTTCTATGGCCATGACTGGCCTGGCCTGGCCTTGCCCGGCCATGTTTGGCCACGAATGATCTAACTTAGCCTGGCCATGAGTGACCTGGCCAAGCCTGACCTTATCTAGCCATGATTGGACTGGCAATGACTTGCCTGGATTGGCCATGACTGGCCTGGCCTGGGCTGGCATGGTCAGGTCATAACTTGCCTGGCCTGGCCTAGCGTGGCCTGGCCTAGCGTGGCCTGGCCTAGCGTGGCCTGGCCTGGCCTGTCCTGGCTGTGACTGGTCTGGTCTGGGCATGCCATGATTAGACTGGCCATGATTAGACTGGCCATGATTAGCTTGGCCATGACTGGCCTGGCCTGGCTTGGCCTCGCCTTGTCTGGCCATGACTAGCTTGGCCTGGCCTGGGCTGGCCATGACTAGCCAGGCCATGACTGGCCAGGCAATGACTGGCCTATCATGGGTTGGCCTGATCTGGCCAAGACTGTCCTTACCTGGCCTGCCTTGGCCATGACTTGCCTGGCCTGGCCTGACCATGACTCTCCTGGCCTCACGGTCCGTGGCAATGACTGACATGGCCTAGCCTGGCCTGACCTAGCCATGACTGGCCTGGATTGGCCATAATTGGCCAGGATTGGCCATGACCGGCTTGGCCTGGCCATACATATCCTGGTCTGGCCTGGCCTGGCCTTTATATTTGCTTTGGCCTGGCCTGGCCTGTCCTGTCCTGGCCATGACTGGCTTAGCCATGAGTCTCCTGGCCTGGCCTGGGCTGGCCATGCCTTGCCTTGCATGGCCTTGTCTGGGCTGGCCTGGTCTGATCTAGCCTGGCCATGACGGGCTTGTTCTGGCTTGGCCATGACTGGACTGGCCTGGCCTTGCCTGCCCTGTCCATGAGTAGCCTGGCCTGGCCTGGGCTGGCCATGACTGGCCTAGCCTGGCCTGCCCTGTTCTAGCCATAACTGACTTGGCCATGACTGGCCTGGCCTTTCATGGCTTAGTCTGGCCATGCCTATCCTGGCCTGGCCTGGCCTGGCCTGGCCTGGCCTGGCCATGATTGGCCTGGTCATGACTGGCTTGACCTGGCCTGGTCATGGCAGTCTTTACCTGGCCTGCCCTGGCCATGACTTTACAGGCCTGAGCAGGCCATGACTGGCCTGGCCTGGCTTGCCATTGCGTGGCCAGGCCATGACTGATCTGCCCTTGCCTGGCTTTGACTGGCCTGGCCTAGCCTGGCCTGGCCTGGCCATGACTTGCCTTGCCTGCCTGGCCGACAATGTCTGACCTGGCTTGACATGCCCTGGCCATGATCTGGCCTTGCCTGGCCTGCCCATGAATGGCCTGGCCTCCCTGGCTATACTGGCCTTGTCTGGCCTCCCTGGCCATGACTGGCCTTGTCTGGCCTCCCTGGCCATGATTGGCTACTCCTGGCCTGGTCTGGGCATGACCGGCTTGGCCAAGAGTGGCCCAGCCATTACTTGCCTGGCCTGGCTTGGCATTGCCTGGCCTAGTCTTGCCTGGCCATGACTGACCCGGCCAGGATTGGCATGGCCCGATTTGGCCTGGCCTGGGCATGACTGGCCTGGCCTTTCCTGGCCTTGGCATGACTATCCTGGCCTCGCCATCCATGGCCATGACTGGCCTGCCCTGGCCAGGCCCAGCGTGGCTTTGCTTGGCCAATACTGACCTGGCCTGGCCTAGCCTGGACTGGCCTGGCCATGACTGTCCTGGATTGGCCATGATTGGCTTGGATTCGCCATGTTTTGCCTGGCCTTGGCTGGCCTGGCCTTGGCTGGCCTGGCCTTGGCTACCCTTGCCTTGGCTGGCCTTTTGATGACTGGCCTCACCTGGCCTGGCCATGACTGGCCTGGCCTGGCCTGGCCTGGCCTGGCCATGACTGGCCTGGACTTTCCTGGCCATGACTGGCTTGGCCATGAGTCTCCTTGCCTGGCCTTTAATGGCCAAGGCTGGCCTTGGCTGGCCAAGACTGTCCTGGCCTATCCATGCCTGGGTTGGCCATGACTGGCTTGGCCTGGACTGTGCTGGCCATGACTGATGTGGCCATTACAGGCCTGACATGGTCTGGCCTGGCCATGACTGGTCTGGCCTGGTCTACCCAGGCCGTGAGTAGCCTGTCTTTGCCTGGCCTTGTTATGACTGCTCTGGCCTGGCCATGACTGGCCTGGACTGGCATGGCCACGACTGGCCTGGCCTGGCCTTCCCCTACCTGGACATAACTGGCCTGGCCATGGCTGGCTTGGCCTGTCCTGCCTTGGCCTGGCCATGACTAGCAGGGCCTTGCCTGGCTTGGCCATGACTAGCCTGGCCTGGCTTGGCCTCTCTTTGCCTGGCCATTGACTGCCCTGGCTTGGACTGTCCTGGTCTAGAGTGTCCTTGCCATGAGTGGCCTAGCCATGACTGGCCTCTCCATTACTGGCCTGGTTTGGCCATGACTGTCCATACTTGGCCTGCCCTGGCCATCACTAGCCTCGCCTGGTCTGGCCATGACTCTCCTGGCCTCACCCTCCATGGCCATATTTGCCTGGCCATGACTGATCTGGCTTTGACTGGCCTTCACTGACCTGGCCTAGCCAGTCCTGGTCATGACTTGCCTGGCGTGGCCTGACCATGACTGGCCTGGCTTGGCCTGACCATGACTGGCCGGGCCAGGCCTGCCTTCCCCTGGCCATGAGTGGCCTGGCATGACCATGATTGGCCTGGCCTTGAGTGGCCTTGCATGGCCATGATTGGCCTGGCCATGAGTGGCCTTGCATGGTCATGATCGGCCTGGCATGGCCTCTCCTGGCCATGACTTGCATGGGTTGGCTTGGCCTGGCTTGGCCTGGCCTGCCTCTGATTAGCCTGGCCTGGCCTGGCCTTTCCTGACCTGGCCATGACTGGCCTAGCCTGACCATGACTGGTCTGGCCTGGCTATGACTGGTCTGGCCTGGCTATGACTGGTCTGGCCTGGCCTGACCTGGCCATGACTCTCCTGGTCTGGCCTAGCCTTGCCTGGCCATGAGTGGCCTGGCCTGGTCTGATTTGGCCATGACCGGCTTGGTCTGACCATGACTGGCATGGGCTGGCCTGGCCTGCTCTGGCCTGATTATGACTTGTCTGGCCTGACCTGGCCATGACTGGTCTGGCTGGCCATGACTGGCCTGGCCTGGTCTGAATGGCCATGACTGGCCTGGCCTGGTCTGAATGGCCACGACTGGTCTGGCCTGGCCATGACTGGCCTCTCCTGGCCTGGACTGGCCATGACTGGCCTCTCCTGGCCTGGACTGGCCATGACTGCCTTGGCCTGGCCTGCGCTGGCCATGACTGCCTTGGCCTGGCCTGGGCCAGCCATAACTGGCCTGGGCTAGCCATGACTGGCCTGGCCTGGTCATAACTGGCCTGGTCTGGCCTTAAGTGGCCTGGCCTGGCCATGACTGGCTTGGCCTGGCTTGGGCATGACTGGTTTGGTCAAGACTGGCCTTGCCTGGCTTGGCCTCACTTTGCCTGGCCATGACTGGCCTGGCCTGGCCTGTGCTGGCGATGACTTGCCTAGCCTTGACTGGCCTTTCATAGGTTGGTCTGGCCTGGCCCTATCTTTCCTTACCTGGCCTGCCCTGGCAATGACTAGCCTTGCCTTGCCTGGCCTAGCCATTATTAGCCTGGTCTGGCCTGGCTTGGCCTTGCCTGGCCTGGCTATGACTAGCCATGCATGGCCATGCATGGCCTGCCCTATCCTTGACTGGTCTGGTCTGATCTGGCCATGACTGGCCTGGCCTGGCCTGGTCTGTCCATGACTGGCATGGCCTGGCCATGATTTTCCTGGCCATGAGTCTCCTGGCCTGGCTTGGCCTGCACCAGCCATGACTGGCCTGGCTTGGCCTTGCATGGGCTGGCCCTGACCGGCTTAGTCTGACCTGGTCTGGCCATGACTGCCCTGGCCTGGTCTGGCCATGGCTGGCCTGGCCTGGGCTGGCCCTGGCTGGCTTGGTCTGGCCTGGTCTGGCCATGACTGGCCTGGCCTGGTCTTGCCATGACTGATCTGGCCTGTCCATGAATGGACTGGCTTTGCCTTGCCTGTGCTGGCCATGACTGATTTGGCCTGGTCTGGGCTGGCCATGATTGACCTGGCCTGGCCATGATTGACCTGGCCATGAATGGCCTGGTCTGGCCATGAATGGTCTGGTCTGGTCATGAATGGCCTGGTCTGGTCTGGCCATGAATGGCCTGGTCTGGCCTGGCCATGAATGGCCTGGCCTGGCCTGGCTTGAACCTTGACTGGCTATGCCTGGCTATAACTGGCCTGGCCTTGCCTGGCTTGGCCTCACCTTGCCTGGCCATGATTGACCTAGCCTGGATTGGCCTTGCCTCGATTGGCCTAGCCTGTGTTGGCCTAGCCATGGCTGGCTTGGCATGGCCATGTCTGTCTTTACCTGGCCTGCCCTGGCCATGACTATCCTGGTCTCACGTTCCGTGGCCATGACTAGCCTGGCCTGGCCTGCCCTGGTGTGGCCTGGCCGTAACTGATCTGGTCTGGCCTGGGATTGACTGACCTGGCCTGGCCTGGCCTGGCCTGGCCTGGCCTGGCCTGGCCTGGCCATGTCTTGCCTTGCCTGGTTTGCCCTGGCCATGTCTTGCCATGTCTTGCCATGTCTTGCCTTGTCTGGCCTGCCCTGGCCATGAATGGACTGGACTGGCCTCTCCTGGCCTTGAGTGGTCTGGCCTGGCCTGCCCTAACCATGACTGGCCTGGCCTAGCCATGACTGGCCTGGCCTGGCGTGGTCTGACGTGGCCGTGTCTGGCTTAGCCTGACCATGATTGGTCTGGCCTAGCAAAGATTGGCCTGGCCTGACCTGGCCTGGTCTGGTCATGCCTGGCCTGGCCATGACTGGCCTGGCCTGACCATGACTGGTCTGGCCTGGTCTGGTCTGATCTAACCTGACCATGACTTGTCTGGCCTGGCCAAGACTGGCCTGGCCTGGCCTGGCCTTGTCATGACTAGCCTATCTTGGCCTAGTCATGACTAGCTTATCCTGGCCTGGCAATGACTGGCCTGGCCTGGCCCTGCCCTGACTGGCCTGGCTGGGTCTCACCTGGGTCTAGTCTCACCTGCCCATGTCTAGTCTGACCTGCCCATGTCTGGCCTTGCCTCACCATGACTGGTGGTTTGGTCATGACTCGCATGGTCTGGCCTGACCCGACCCGACCCGGCCCTGCCCGGCCCGGCTGTACCAGGACAGGGAAGGAGGGTTGGTTATTGTCGGGTATGGTAGTCAGGTAGGGTGAAGTAGGGAGGTAGGGTGAAGTAGGGAGGTAGGGTGAAGTAGGGAGGTAGGGCAGGTGATGACTGATGGGAGAGAGGGTGGAGGGTAGGTTATTGTTGGGATGGTTAGGGTAAATATAAGGAGGCAGAGTAGGTATGGTAAAGTAGGGTAGGTAAGGCAGAGTAACGTAGGGTAGGATGCAGAGGCAATACTGTGTAAAAGTTGAGCAGGTAGGGTAAGGCGGCAATGGATAGAGAGGCAGAGTAAGGTAGGGAGGCAGGGTAGAAGGAGTAGGAAGATAGAGTAGGGTAGAGATGCTATTAGGTGTAGGGTTGCGTTGGGTATGGTAGGGTAAGATGGGATAAGGTAGGATTGGATAGGGTAGGATAGGATAGGTTAGGATAGGATTGAATTGGATAGGATTGGATTGGATAGGATAGGGTAGGGTAGGGAAGGGTAGGGTAGGGAAGGGTAGGGTAGGGAAGGGTAGGGTAGGTTATGGTAGGGAAGGGAAGGGAAGGGAAGGGAAGGGAAGGGAAGGGAAGGGAAGGGAAGGGAAGGGAAGGGAAGGGAAGGGAAGGGAAGGGAAG